>JAHWFP010223928.1:0-16448 GCA_023313725.1 Lithobius niger | reverse complement strand
CTTGAAGATTGCTATCGCGAGTAGCAATGTTCTGGTTTTCATTTAACTTTCGAAGTATTAGTAGGTGCGATTAACTAATAAATAGGATTAACCTTGGCGGCCTTTCCTTGGTTGAATGATATCAGTACCTTCAAAGGCCAACTCTTATTGAAAACTTGGTGGCTTCTTTTATACCAGTTTTGGTTTTGGGTGGATTATCTTAACTGTGGGCTCGCAGAGCCACCTATTACTTGTCCTTAAAACTTTGAATATGAAAATTTATTTGTTGACTCACAGCGAAACACAAGCTCTCGCGAAGTTATCCAACACGGTTGAAACAGTTTTCATACGAAAGCGAGAAGTATCACAACTGGTTATTACTCAAACCAAACAATTAACTAGATTTCTTCTTAATTACTTAACTCTTATACCCCGATACCAATGGGGCGTTTCTCGGACAGGGGTTACCAGATCACATACAAGAAATGGATTCGTAGATTCAATAGTAAACAACGTATTTATTTAGACATTTTAAAGAGAAAGTAAAGCTTCCTTATTTCAGTTTATACAACTTACATCTCTTTACAATTCGAATTTTAAAACAGGTAATGAATTCGTTTTTCCAAATCTCTGGTTGTCACGCTTAATAGCCTTAATTCTGCTATTGACTTTAACAGACACTGGACAACGTATGCTTTCCTTAGTGCAAATGTGCTTCATTCGTTAATCTTTAACGTTTCCAACAGTCTTCGGAACAGTAATACATAAAATAGGAGTTTCTGTTCTGATTCGTTCTTTTAAATCTTATTGTTTAATGCTCAAATTATCTCAAAGGCTGTATGTTACAGCTTAAATGCCAAGTAGGTCATTTTTTGCAGCTTACCGTTTCTCTGTAATGTTGTTAATCTTGGCAGCTTGGTTTGCTGTGTGATTATGGCGGATGTCATCCTCAGGCTCAGAGGATTGATGCTTAATTGTTAGAGTCGGTTTTTATAGGAGCATCTGCTCACAGTTTTAGCCTTCTGTACAGCCGTGCCGGCTGAGAAGACTTTGTCCGTCCTTCCGTCCGTCGCCATTTTCAACTTCTCAACGGTACCAGATATTGACGGCCACGGTTTACAACGTTAGATTCGGTGTCAAAAGTTAGTTAAATAACGTGGAAAATTAAAACATCGTTACTTCCTTAGCTAATAGACTTCTTCGTCGTAACTAAATTAAATAATAACATTTGTTTGTTGAACTGAAAGGATAACACGCAGCCATAAAAAAACAAAAGCATTTTAGCTTCTCGTTTAAAATAGTCTCATCGCATTGTTGCATGAATGAATGGGCTTACCATCGAACCAGATTATCCATTAGGCCTACTGCTACTTACGAAATTAAAACTACAGTTAAAAAAATTAGGCCTAAAAAAGGAAAATTAGGCCTTAAATCACGTTACCACGGCAACATCAAGTTGCTATGAGTCGCTGCTGGCTTCATAAACAGCGTCTGTCTCGTCACTTCCCTACTACCACAGATCTATACAGGCCATGCTGCGCGTTATGTTGCTACCACTGTAACTGCGTGCACGAAGGCGCTCCGTTTTGCAAAAATGAATAGGCGTACTACACAATCCAATTCTCCGCTAGCTGCTTCTTACGAAATTAAAACTGCTGGTTAAAATTAGGCCTCAAAGCTGAGAATTACGCCTAAAATGTAAAATAGGCCTGAAAGTTAACACATTTTTTAACCGGCAATTATGATGGTTACTGCTTTTAGATTAGTATAATAGAAATAGCTGTTGTAGTGCGTGATAAAGGTGTGCGCCTCAACATTGGAAGTGGAGGAACTGTGCAGAAGACCGGTGCGACTAGGCAGTCGCTGCAGCCGCATGTTTGTTTTTTAAGAGCTTTATACAAACCCTCGAAGTACAAACAATAGTGGCTGCTCTTCCCGCTTGGTGTGAGATTAAGGTGGGATCTCAGCAAGAAAAGAGCTTAGTGGACTGAATCCCCACGAGTGAAATACAACCTTCTAGTCAGATGATCGGCGATTAGACAATTAATTATTGGTAAGAAATTGCCAGTTTATGAGGTGCATCAACCCTTTGGCTCCCGATGTGCCCTAAAGGTAAGTTCTTGAATTTGTCCTCCTTATAGTTTAAGACACTCCCACGACAAACATTTGAACCTATCCGATGAGGGTGCTGGATTGTAACCAGGTAACCAAGTTGTTTACAATATTTTTTATTTGTCCAAGGATGCAAGTAAGGGTTCCATAAACCCGTATGGATGGGACTTAGCAGTATAGTCACAATGTTTTATAAAAAATGGGTGAATGGTTACAGAGGTTCTCCCTGATGGTGTTTGTACAGTGACGTATGTATTTACAAAAGTGTAACTGCAAGTGCAGGAGTGCTGTCCCAATCTCATTTACCAGAGGTCGCTAATTTTTCATATAGGAAAGAGTAGTTTTGTACGGAAGACTCTAAAAAAGCTTACTACCAATTCAGTGAAGTTCTACTATCACTTTTGTTGAATTCGGACACAGACATACTAAAACCAACTTCTCCACCCTTGGGCGAAATGGGGTGATGACAGTAACTGAGGACCTTGCTTGACAGAAAAAAATGTTTCCGTATTCTCTGAAGTTAGAGAGAACAAAAATCAATATTTGCACAAAAATTATATATATTATATGTTTACAGAAAAAACATATATGATTCAAATGGAATCCGCCTGGATGTTGAAAATAATATCAACTGTAATGGGTACACATTTATAAATTGTATCACTTTTTTGTATATAATTCGGATAAAATACTTTGCTATTTATGCATGATAGCTTATGCTGTGTCATGCGGATATTATGGTATTTAGTATCGAGTGACACAAAGCAGGTGAGTAATATCAAACAGAGTATTTAGTAAATGGTAGAGTTCCTTTCTTGTCATGAATAGAGGTTTTGTGCGTTTTGGTGAAATGCTTTTATTATCATTGTTCGTCTTGTAGTTATGAATGTTCATTTGAGAATGCAATAAGTGCTTGTGAGTATATATCCTTAAAGGGTTTAAGGGTATATATCCTTTGGACACAAGCAATAATAATGTTTTTACTGTTTGGAGTTTCTTCCTGCGGTGACGGTATTCTTCAGTTGTGGATTTACAGTTTTTTCAGACTACACTGCGGAATAACGGGTATGTGAACAACAATTGTACTCTTTCACTTGATAGGGGCAAGACAAGAGTGTTTATTGGCGTAACAGTTGTTGGTTCCTGTCTGATGATTAACGAACAAAACTAGTGGGCCCGGTCGTGGTAGTGCTTAATGATCGAAGTTGTTATCGATTGGGAGCACTGTATCGGTTTCGATATCGTCGCGAGGTACCAAATCTGTCCACGACACTATAAAACAGTGCAATTGACGGTACTGCCTGCAACGAAAAGAATGCAGACTTCACCCATCCTAGACACGGAGAATAACTTCCTTTTTTTGTTTTTTTTTTAATTCACGATTTTAATTGTTTTGTGTGACAGAAATTAGGAAGTAATAAGCATAATTTCAAACGTTTGCCTATATTGAAAGATGTTGGGCAGTTTAAAAATGACGATGGCACATTCATTGTTTCACTTCGAAACAACTATATAGAGCCTTAGGGCTGCGTCGGGCAGATGACCGGGTGCTGTTAAGACTCGCTAAAACCCTTTGGCCCTTTGAACTATATTGTCTACATTATAAATTTGAAGGAAATCGACGATTATAAGCATTATTTAAAATGGCCGTCTGATTTAAAGATGGCAAGCATTAGAGATTACTAGTGACGATGGCACATTCATTTCTTCAATTGGAATTAACTATACGTCTATATACGTTCTAGATTTGAATGAAATCGGAAAATAATAAGCATAATTTTAAAATAGCCACCTGATTTCAAAATGACGGCCATTAGAGATTACTATATTTACGATGGCACATTCATTGTTTCAATTTGTGTCACAAAATAGCGTCTACGTTCTAAATCAAACGGGAATCGAACGATAAGTATAATTTCAAACTGACCACCCGATTTCCAGATGACGGCCATTAGCAATTACTAGTGACGATCGCATATACGCTGTTTCACTTGGTATCAACTATATTTTTATTTCCGTTGTAAATTTGAAGGTGATCTGACGATAACAATAATAATTACAAAATCACCCCCTGATTTCAAGATATGTCCATTAGAGATTACTTTTGACGATGGCACATTCATCATTTCCTTCTTAATTTGAAGGAAATCGCACGACAATGGGCAAAATTTCAAAATGGCTAACTGATTTCAAGATGGCGGCCATTAGAGATCCCTGGTGAAAGATGGTACATTCACTATTTCATTTGGTGGCAACTATTTCAACTCCGTTGTAAATTTCGGAAGATAACAACCATAATTGTAAAATGGTCACCCCATTTAACGATGGCGGCCATTAGAGATTGCTAATGACGATGGCACTTGGTGTCAACTACTTCTTCTCTGTTCTAAATTTAAAGGAAATAGGACTATAATAAGCACAATTCCAAAATAGCTATTTCATGATGGCGGCCGTTAGAGATTACTTATGACGATAGCAAATTCACTGTTTCAATTGGTATCAACTATATCGTCTACGTTCTAAATTAAAGGAAGCCAGACGATAATAAGCATAAGTTCAAAATGGCCACCTGATTTCAAGATGGCGGCCATTAGATATTACTACTGACCATGGCACATTCATTGTTTCAATTGGTATCACAAAATAGTGCCTACGGTCTTAATTTGAAGGAAGTCGGATGAGAATAGGCATAATTTTAAAATCAAACAGGACGGTAAGCCAAATGGGCTCGATAAGTGTAAAATAATTACGGATGCATACCTATTTACGTTGCCTTTTGGGCTTAAATGTCAGCCTGCCTGAGTGGGGAATTGAACCCACGAGCTTAGAAATCAAAAGCCGAAGTCTAACTGCTAAGTCATACTGACACGGGTCAGTATGGCTTCGAGGGTAGACTTTGGTCTTTGTTTTCGAAGGTCGTGGGTTCAATTCCCCACTCAGGCAGGTTGACATGTAAGTCCAAAAGGCACTGTAGATAGGTTTGTATCTGTATTTGTAATTTCAAAATAGCCGCCCACTTTTAGGATGGCGGCCTTTGGGATTACTAGTGACGATATCACATTCACTGTTTCACATGGTGTCAACTGTTTCGTCACCGTTCTAAATTTGAAGGAAATCGAACGATAACAAGCATAATTCACAAATGCCCTAATTTCAAGATGGCGGCCACAGAATAACAGCGACGATGGTACATTCATTGTTTCGTTTGATATCAACTAATAGCTCGCCCTTCTATGCGCAAAATCTGAAAGGAATCATAATTTTCCAGTGGCAGGTGTAAGCTAGAATCACCGCACATTCCTCTGGACATTGTAGGATTCTTATCTACACTGTCACAGTGGAAGACAGACATCTTTTACAATTTGTTAGATCTTCCTGCCGTGGTTGATTCAGGAAGAATATCATTGCTTTGCATAGCGAAAACGTTTTGTTGGCACTTGGAGAGGAACTGCCATTGTTGGTATTGCGTAAATGTCCCGGCGCTTGCAAGGCCGACACTTTTTAAAAAATTTGGTGTTCAAATTTTAGAAACATGAAGTCACTTATTAGTGTGGTTGATTTTGGGTAGATATCACTACCCTGGTAGGCAGACATGTTTTAGAAATTTGTTGCTGTTCTGTTGTTGGTTTTGGGTGGCTATAACTATTTTGCAAATGCAGACAATTTTTCAAGGACAAGAATTTTATACATCTCACCAGAAAAATGTCGCAGGGAACGATTTTAAGTGGCCACTAGAATCTTCAAATTTGTTAGGATAGAGCTTTACTATTTTTTTTCCAGGTTATATTTATACGTTTTATAAATTTGTTTCGCATTACTGACTACTCATAATAATCATCAATGTGAAAAAATAAGCCTTGAAAGTACTTGTGGTCATCGCGGCTGAGCATTGGACAGCTCTGAAACAGGACTTTCTGTTGTCTACTCGGTAAACCCCGTCGATCTAAACAATTTCCAAAGCTTTCTGTCACATTATTATTTGGTATTCAATACCAGAAAATGCGGGTTTAATGTTTCGGGTAAGAGAAGCAGTTGCATACCTTTCGCTTAATCACTGATAATGAACAACAACAATTGAACAACAACAATCAGACGGCAATAATTACTGTAGATGCCATGAATCCAACAATCTGAACTTGATGGGCAAACGCTGGCGCGCTTCTAGATAATCGTCAATGTAAAAAAAACGTTGAAAGTAGTTTTTTTCTAAATATATATTTGACATCTCCCTGTGTTCTCTGCTCTTTGATGACAAGCACGTTCGGAGAAATATATTTCGTAGAAAGCAAACGCAGATCAGTTTTTCCCCTTTCACTCAACAGTGAATAGCTATAAAAAAATTAATTTTACAGTCAGAAATATGAGCTTTTTGGAAAAATGATGCTTTTAACGAGGAATCAGAATGTTTCTTCATGCCTTGATTTTATGATTTACAGTGATTTAAACTTTAAGGAATCCCATGCATTTTTTTAAAGCTTCCGATGCGTCTCACTCCTGATGTCCTGTTTGTTCCCAAGAAGCCAGGTGACAATAGTTGGCGTTGTAGAAATTTGGTGATTCTTATTGGCCTTGTCGGTTTTGGGTGCATTTTGGGTGCACTACTTTGGGAGGTGGACACTTTTTTGAAAGTTGGTGTTTCATACTACTGTTGTTGGTTCAGAGTGGTCCGTTATGGGTGGTCAGTAATCACTGACTTGCAAGGCATACGCTATTTAGAAACTAGGTGGTTCTTCCAACTCTTGTTAGTTCTGAGTGTATTTCACTGATTTGCAAGGTAGACACGTTTGAGATACTTGGTATATCTTGCGACTGTTGTCGTGCTTAGGAAGATAACACAACTTTACAAGACAGACACGTTTGAGATACATTGTGTTTTTTGCGACTGTTGTCGTGCGAAGGTAGACAACACAACTTTTCAAATCAGACACGTTTGAGAAAATTGGTGTTTCTTGTGACTGTTGTCGTGTTTTGGAGGATAACACAACTTTTCAAGGCAGACACGTTTGAGAAACTTGGTGTTCTTGCGACTGTTGTCGTGCTTAGGTGGATACCGTAACTTTTAAAGGTAGACACGTTTGAAAAACTTGGTGTATCTTACTACTGCTGTCGATTTAGGGTGTATATCGCAGCTTAGGTTAATGCTTCTTTTCTTGGTTTTTATTTTGGTCGTTGTAATTGGGTGGAATATACTGATTTGCAAGGCGGATACTTTTTTTAAAGTTGGAGTTTCTTGCTACACTATACTCACTCGTTCCTTCATTCCGGACCGAGGCTGGTTAAAGATCATTCTTTAGTTCTTCTAGCTTCACTTTAAATCGGTTCAACATATGGTTTAAATCGGCTATCCTGTCAATCAGAAACTGCTGTCAACCCAAAACCAACAACAGTAGTAAAAAATTACAAGTTTCTAAAGATTATCCGCCCATAGTATTGATGTACACCAAACACAAACAACGGCAGTAGGAAACACCCAAGGTTCTAAAAAGTGTCTACCTTGCAATGCAGTGACATGCACCAAACACCAACAATAGTAAGTCGTAACATTAAGTTTCTAAAAAGAGTTTTTCTTGAAAAGCTATGATATCCACCCCAAACCAACAACATTAGCAAGAATCACGTTCTAAAAATTGTCCGCCTAGCAAAGCAGTGATATCCATCCAATAGCAATAAGAACCACCAAATATCTAAAAAAATATTTCTACATTGCAAAGTAGTAATATCCGCCCAATAATGACAGTGGCATAAGAAACTAGCATGGAACTAGTACGAAATTAATGCAACACTGTCAAGAAACTATAACCTCAAAACTAATGAACTTACAAGAAGCTAACAAGATACTATTCAAGCAACCGTGAAATCAGCAAATAAACTTATATTTACATTAAACTATAAATACTGTGAACATTAAATTTGCACTAAACTAACCACGATAATGGAAGAAACTATATACGAAGAAACAAGCCACACTAATAGAAAAACAGCAAGAAATTATCACAAAGTCAGCAAGATACTAACCAACACGAAACCAGCAAAAATTAGAACAAAACTAGCACGAAACTTTCACATGCTTCGTGTTCGCAGCTTGCTAGTCTCTATTTACTTCTTGCTTAACTTCTAGCCAGGATAAATGCCACCGAGATAGAATATAATTTATTGATATGACGCCGATATTTATACTGCCTAGCCACAGATAATACGAATTTAATTGATAAAAGTTCAGTAAATCCCGACAACAATATCCAATGCAAAAGTTAGTCAAATGCGTTATTCAGTCATCAATTTAAACTTTCAGAAAGCTGACTTAGAACAACACAGGTTTATGTCCAATGTACGTACGTATACGAAACGTAAAAGAAACTAGCAAAAAATTAGCTCGAAAGTAGCAAGACACTAACAAGAAATTGCTGGGAAATTGACATCAAACTATCAGGAAGCTACCAAGAAGTTGAGCTGTGAAGAAACTGATACAAAAACAAGCCAGTCTCTCCTTTCAGCAGGGTCGGATTCCTTTCATGTGGAGCTCAGCCTTAGTTATTCCAATCTATAAGAAGGGGTCTTCTTCTGATCCTTCAAACTATCGTCCTATTGCTTTAACCTGCGTGGCCTGTAAGATTATGGAATCTGTTATTCGGGACGTTATACTGGAGTTTTGTGAGAAGCATTCTGTCATCAATACTGACTAATTTTGCTTTCTCCGTGGTCGTTCTGCTACTATTCAGTTGTTGCTTGTCCTCGACCGTTGGACTAGTGCGCTTGATATTGGTGTCCCTTCCGATACGATATATTTCGATTTTTTAAAAAGCATTTGAGTCGGTGATTCATCGAAAATTATTGTTAAAGTTGAAAATTGTAGTATTGTTGGGGATCTCACTAGATGGATCTCTGCCTTTTCGAGCAACCGAACACAACGGGTATCTATTGCCAACACACTCTCTTCTAGTGTGTCTGTGCCATGTGGTGTGCCCCAGGGCTCTGTCCTGGGGCCACTGCTTTTTGTTATTTACTTAAATCACCTGAAGTGTGTAAATGATTATATATTTGGGTATAAATTTGCTGACGATCTAAAAATTGGCATGAAAGTTACCTGCAGTTCGGATCTGTCTGTCTTGATCAGGAGTCCCAAAACGTGGCCGAGTGGTCCCGCAGATGGCAACTCCCAATCTCAACTAACAAATGTTTTACCTTCCATGTTGGCCATCAGAACGTTTGTTCCAATTATCGTTTGGAGCAATCTACGCTGCCATCGGTCTTGGAGGTTAGAGACCTTGGTGTTTGGTTTTCACACAACCTGAAGTCATTACTCCGCTGTCACATAATCTCAGGTCAGGCTTATCGTCGAGCAGCCATTGTAAACAAATGCTTTACGTCAGGGCACTGGCGCACTAAAGTATGGGCCTTCAAGGTTTTTGTAAGACCACTCTTAGAGTATGCAACCCCAGTGTGGTAACCATATCTAGTGGGGGATATTGCCCTTCTTGAGGCTGTTCAGCGTCAATTTACTAAGCATCTTCCAGGCTTTCGAGATCTGAGGTACTCGGAACGTCTTAATCAGACTGGCCTGGAACTACTCGAGTTGAGACGTATCAAGTTTGAACTTATTTAAACATATAAGATTTTGCATGGTCTTACTGCTGTGAGCCTCCCATTCTTTGATTTGGCCCCGGGACATGTGTGTACTAGGGGTCACCAATGGAAACTTGTTAGACAGGTTTCTATTCGCAATACTAGCCTGAATTTTTTCTCGGTTCGGGTGGTCCGTATTTGGAATGCTCCGAGTAAGCATGCTGTAAACCAGTCCACAGTGGAAGGGTTCCGCCACTCGCTGGCATCTGGGAATCTCCTGCCCTTTCTTATAAACCAAATCTAGGTCACGGTGTCAGTGGCTCACCGCCCTTCCATTTTCCGACCACCATGACGTGGTTGAAACTATATTATTATATTATATAACACTAACGTAGCAAAACTCTGACACGGAATTAGCGTAATGCTATCACGAAGCTAGTAATACGCTAACAAAAAACTAGCAACACAAACCACAAACCAGCAAGATACACGATATTACTAAGGAACTATAAACATGAAAGCATAGAAACGAGAAGGAAATTATTCAAATTACTGTGACGTTAGTAATTAAAGCACAGGAAACTAACGTGAAATTAGGAAGAAACATAACATGAAACTAGGCAATGCAGTATTAGCACGAGCCTGGAGAAAAATTATCATAAACAAAACCCAAATTGGTAAAAGGATGCCGAGTTTCCAACCAAAACAGCGGTATCGACCTAAAACAAAACAGGATAGCAAGAACCCCAAACATTGGAAAGGGTCTGCCTTGCAAAGCAGTGAAATCTATACAACGCCAATAATAAATAAATACGGATGCCCGAGTGAGTAAGTTTGACATTTATGTCCAAAAGGAACGTACATAGGTTTGCATCCATATTAACATAAGACCTCGAACTCAGTTGGCTGTCCGTCTTGTTTAACACCAAATAATAGCAAGAAAAACCACCGAATTTCTAAGAACTATATTGTTGTATTGAAAAGTAGTGATATTCACCAAAAAAAATAGCAAGAAACTCCTAAGAGTCTATAAAAAGTGTCTGCCTCGCAAATTAGTAATAGCCATCCGATTACAATAACGGCAGTAAAAAACCAGAAAAAAAAGAGTCAGCCTTGCAAAGCAGTGATATACACCCAAAACCAACAACTTTAGTAAAAAAAACGCGGATAACGATGAAGTGGGTGATGGAAAGATTGGTAGCATTGGGTTCATAGGAGGTTGTTGAAAATCAAATGGATGGATAAGATTAGAAGCAGAGGTTTTTTTAAAGGAACTTCGAGAAGAAAGAAGTTTCTTAGAAACAGTGAAAAAGAGAAGAGGAATTGAGTAAGGCATATTTTATGTAGCGAAAGCTGTATAAAAGAATTCATGGGAGGTGCGGTGTGAGGGATGAAGAAAAAGGGAGGGAGTAGGATTAAAATTAGTGGTGATTTAATGGCGGGAAGTTACTAAAGTATGAAGAGGTAGGATGGAAAACATCGACAGAATGGAGAAGAGGTTGTTAACACCAGGGACTTGCTTAAAAAGCAGAAAACTAATGATAACGATGAAGCATGGCACGAAAAAATCCTTGCTTTGATGAGTAACGCTGTCATGTGCCATAACAATCCACTATGCGATTTATAGCCATCAAAATAAATTGGCTTTGGTAAACTTTAAATCATGATGTACGACTTAATCGTCATGCAGTTAGTGTAACATACCTTCTACAGTCAACAGAATAGTGTCTTGGCAGTTAGAACAGACAATCTTTATTCTGTTGCTAAGCGGAATCGCTAGTCTAGTCATACCACCACCCTATAGTTTTCATCATATGAATTCTGTCAGTAAACCCGGACCACTACGCTGTGACTGAGGTTGGCGCTTTTGACCTAGGTAGGTGTCTACGTGCCATTAAACCTCAATCCCGCCCTCCGCCTCCCCAATTGCCAGTAAAGACCACTAACAACTGGCAAATGCATTTAATTAGCCCAGTAAGCAACAGTAGAATTTGTTCAACTGGTTCAACAACTTTATTAAGAAATGACATGGCGTATTGTATTGCCAGTTGCTCTTCTTACTAGATCAGTAGATTGTATTGGACCAATAGGCAATTGTTGCTGGATCTGTTATTGGACCAGTAGTCTCTTCTTGGTTGACTAGTAACAACATCCTGCTGATCTGGTAAGAATTGTCAATTACTTGCTCACTAAAACTCTATGATAATTAGCTGCACATTTTATAGTACAATAAAAGGTTATCAAGGTTTAAAACAATTAAGGGGAATTGATTATGGACAAAATAAGTGAAGAATTAAGGAAAAACACGTGCCGTAGGACTTCGAAAGGTTCTTCAGGAAACGCAGCAAATCCAGGATTTTGATAAGCGGGTGCTAAAGGGAACTGACGTATCAAAACTTCATGCCAAAATGTATTTTGGGTCTCATATTAAAAACGACGACTTTGTAAATAATGAAAAGAGTCGCACAATCCACATTGGACTTTTTTTTTGTTATCGTAAAAGAACTTACAAAAGAGGAAGTTCGACAATTACAAAATATTTAAGCCATTTCTTTAATACAAGTGGGATGCAGCAGCCCACTGCCGCATCCTTCTGAATCTGCTACTTTAGGGTAAGTGTTGTTTCAAACCTACAAATTCCCGAGATAGTGGTAGCATGCGCAAACTAAGCTTATTTAATTCGACGTATGACGTCACAGCATAGCCACTCATACTGTACCTATTACGTTAATATGAAGCTGTCGTTTCAGTAGTATTAAACTAGGGCAGCAAACTGTATTTGGTCATTTTATAGAGCATTGTAGTGATTTGCCGTATGCATGAAAATACTGTAATTTCCAGTTAGCAGTCGCCCCAGATTTCATAAGATTTAGTTAGATCCAGGACCTACATCCCGTTTTCATGAAAATATTGTGACTTGAAAAATACATGATATCATCAGAACTACACGTCTATGTTGAAAGGACAGTTAGATTCATTATAGACAATCACACAAACAAACATATCTTGCGATCATAGTTATATAGATTGTGAAGCAAAAAAAAACCTGTAACACATATAAGTTTGTGTATTTATTTATTTATAAATGACAACAGAATAACAGTTAAATAAAGTATCCTTTTTATTACCAGTACTTTACAATTGCAAATATGTTCTCATTGTAAGACATTTTTCTGGTGCAACTTCACATTAACTCTTTCTGTGCATACGGAGACGGTGTTGGCTGGTTTCACAGTGCATAACATTCTCCGTTCAGGCAAAACTGCACAAAGGAAAAGTTATACGTTAGAATGTAGACGTACACTAAAGAACAAAATAGGATTTCACAGAAACTTGGTGTCCAGAGATCAGTCAAGCAATACTGAGTTTGAATACTGTTCACCGATCCGGACTCTCAGCTCAGACCTGTGTGGACTAAGAAGGCCTTATGTTTAGCATAGACCTTCTAAGCTCTAACCCCTGCGCCCCCCCCCCCCTATGAAGGCCGGTTTGCCAACCAAATTCAGCGGAGAGTTGGCTAGGTTCAGCTAGCCAGACATTTTTCTGGCCGAGATTCAGATGTACCATTATTTGACAGAGATTCGACTAAGCTAAAACCAAAAAGAATTTTCTACTGTTACATTGCAAGATTGATGGCTGATGAGTACTGCAGGGGTATGGTACCAGTTGTTTGGTTTGCTGATAACCGAATTTTTTTCCTGTCTGCTGAGGATCGGACTTGCGATATAAATTCGGTAGTGGCGGCTGACGGTGATGGTTTGGGGTGTAGGTTTTGGGGGGTCAGAGGTCTCAGGTTTGAACCTTACCTCAGCCACCGAGAGATTCCTCGTGCTCATGTCAACTGTGGCATGTAAAAGTTACTAGGACTTCCGATCGGAATTATCTAGCAAAATAGACTCTCTCGCCTTCTGGCCTATGGCTTCGGCTGGGAGCACGTCAGAGTTTCTAAGTACTCGGATCTTGTTTTTAAGTCCTCGGTCCACAGGCAGCTGCGAGCACTGGGGCATCAGATTCGATAGGCGTCTTGATCCCGGCTGTACATCTCTGGCTTCGTACAAACCCGGGTTTGATCCTAGTGAAAGGAAGAGTGAATGTATGGGGTTTTATCCGGTTGTTTCCCGCCCGTTATACGAGGGTTTCCTCCAGATACTCTGGTTTCCACCCTCATGCGGCAAAAAACAACTGACATGAACCATCCACTTAACAACTGAACCATCCACTTAACATCTGCCGCTTCGACCTTCAAAAGGTTTTAGGCTTATTCCCGACATTTATTCTATTTTATTGTACTCTGTTCTGTTCTGTGGCATTGTGGGAGGGAAATACAGAACAGTAAATGAGTAGTTTTTTGTATTTTAATACTTGATTTTAGTGGACTATTTTCCCGCTTTTTATTGGTCTAAAACAAAAGTTGCAAGCTCTTGTAGTTCATAAGTAAGTTTCAAAATGTCAACGGCAGAGAAATTTCTTTATATACTCAAAACGTTTCTCCTACACCCGGCATAGACTTGAATTTATAAAGACATGGGTGGATCAGCGCAGTCTAGGTGCTTCTTAGTCTAATTCACGCAATGGCAAAAATTTTACAAAATTAGCTTTAAAAATGTAGTCTTGTTCTATGGGATCTTGTTCTGAACCGCCCGAGTAATCGCAGTGACTCAGTCTCATCTCAATATCGTAAACCTCACTCAGTCAGCCCCGATGAATCCAAGCCAATAGGCATCCACACAATGTCAAAGATATA
Organism: Lithobius niger; assembly: GCA_023313725.1. Lineage (NCBI taxonomy): Eukaryota > Metazoa > Arthropoda > Chilopoda > Lithobiomorpha > Lithobiidae > Lithobius > Lithobius niger. Next base: position 2,050 of record JAHWFP010223928.1, on the reverse strand, counting down.
TATAAAAAAAAGACCATTCCTATTCCTATTGGTATTCAAGGGGATGTATTGATGTACCACAGTAACTATGAAATTATAATGTAGCAGATGATTTATACCGATTGTTTGAAATGAAGCATAGGGAATATTTAAAATTAAAGCAAATAAATTATCAATCATGTTTACCTTTAAGTAGCTTTTGACAGGTTCATTAAGTGGTAAAATAAAATTTGACAAGGCAGATAGAGACATTTCTGTGTGATATTCTTGATTTTGTGGTGAACATTAAAAAAAAATAAAATGTTGAGTATCTAATGAAATATCAAAGACGTCCGTATTTTCACGAATTTAACAATTTTATCAATAAGTTGCACAGCAAGACATAATGTTATTGAGTACCACAAAAACGTGAATTATGTTATTAAAAAATTTAGACAGTTTGGTTGCGCTGTAGTATTAAATGACATTTTCCTCTATGATTTGTTGGGTACCATCTGCTCAACGAAGGTGTTCAAATTATAAGATTCTCTATTTTTTTAATAAATTAGAAGTAGTTAGATAATAATCAACTAATGAATGCCAGTGAGGTATACTCGCAGTTCAAACACATGGTTCAACTTTTGGGCCTATGTTTGAAAACAGAACATCTGAAATTTGGAAGAATAGATGAACTATGTCAATAGTTCATGTAAATGGTTCTAATTTGAGCACTTACATTGTTACTGCCGCATGGAGTTCCAGCCAGTGGTCTTCCCAGTGATTCTTGTTTCCCCGTATTATCAGCACAACGAACCTCTTGGCAAATATTCTAAATAAAAATAAAAATAACAATAGTAATAATCCTGCTTTATTCATTTTACATGATATCGACTGTCTGATTAGACTTGTGTATGCAAGTGAGTAATTCATGTTAAGTCTATTACACTATATGATGTATATTTACATTCTACAATAGTTAATAAGAAAATATTAGTTTATTATTATTTTTGGTGATATCTGTCGTATTGCTCCTGTTTAAATTAACTAGGCTAGTCATCATCATTATTAATTTCTTTTTCCATTACCCTATAACTTAATGCTTTGTAGTCTTCTGGAATTTTGTTATAATTGTAAGGAATTGAAAGTTCATTCCACTTTTTCTGTAAGAGTTTCTCTAACCTCCATCTATAGGTTCAACCAGCCACTGCTGTTTTTGTGTCTTACTGTTCTGTTAATTTTTATGTTATGTTCCTTACTGAAATAATTTTTTTTTCAATATTTCATACACGTAGGTTGTTTCTTCATTAATTGAGTATTTTACATAAATTTCTGTGCTGCTTAATAATTTCTCAGTTTTGAATAATACTTTTATTGCTCTGTTTGTTACCTTTTGTAATCGTACAAGTTGACTTTTAAAGTTGGACCGTATACTGTTATCTCATGTTTTTATAGTTCTCATAATTAATTCGTCAATTACTACTTTTTTAACGTTATTGTTAAAAAAAAGTTCTTTAATTTGTATAGTATAGGTACTGTTCTTCTGATTTTCATATTTAATCTGTGTATATGTGTGTAAAATTATCAATTTTTGTCTAATTCAAGTCCTAAGTATTATATGTTATCTACTGTTTTTATTTTTTCACATTTACATTTTGCTTCATCTTCATTACATTTATTTGAGCACGTTGTAATTTCTCCAACTTCCTCTTGCATATGTGATGTTAGTTACTATTAGTGTTAGATAACAAGTTTATTCATTGTTTAACATCAAGTCATTTTGATGTAGATACAGTTTTAATTTGGCAAAGCCCTCTTGCTAATTTTTCTTTCTACTACAGTTTTCTACTGTTATTGTGTTCTATTGTGTTCTACTGTTATTGTGCACATAACGTTAAGTAACTTTTTAAAGTCTGTTATGTAATTTATATAGAATATAAATAATGGACCCAGTACAGAACCCTGGTGTACTCCAAATTCAGTGTCGACCCATTTACTCTTAGATATTGCAATGACAAGGAACTCACCTGTTATGCTTGTTTGAATTTCTTCTTCCTTTTTACAAATTTTATAGTTTGAGACATGATTTGACAAT
>JAHWFP010223925.1:4817-27261 GCA_023313725.1 Lithobius niger | reverse complement strand
TAAGCTATAGAACTTGAAAATCTGTACATTGGTTCGATCTCTAGGTGGGAGGAAAAGTTTTAGCCCATTTGGCTTTCCGTGTCAAGAATATTGTAGTTACGTTAAATTAGCCGGCGAAAGGCCCTAGGCCTTGTCCATACCTACGTTTTAAGCTATAGAACTTGAAAATCGGTTCTGTGGTTAGATCTCCAGGTGACGACAAAGAGTCCCAACAGCAACATTAATAATTTCTGCCCAGTGCTCTGCAATTATAATTGCTCTGCCGACGAGTATACTGCAGTCACATCAAAATCGGGTTCAAAAGGCCCTGGTCGGTGTTAATACCTACATTTTAAGTTATACAAATTGAAAATCGGTTCATTGGTTCGATCTCTAGGTGAGAGCAAATGTTTTAGCCCATTGGCTTTCCGTGTCAAGAATATTATGGGTGCGTTAAAATAGCCTGTTAAAGGCCCTAGGCTTTGTCCAGACTTACGTTTTAAGCTATAGAACTTGAAAATCGGTTCAGTGGTTCGGTCTCCAGGTGAGGGCAAAGAGTCCCAACAACAACAACAACAACAACAACAACAACAACAAAAACAAGAAATGGCCATGCTGTGGACGCCGAACGGTTTGATTGTTGTCATTAAAATTTGTAACGTGGTGACATAGATACGGCACGACCCCAAATACCGAATTTCGTTGGTGTATGTCAATTCTGGGCGAGACTATAGGAGTTCAAAGTTTGACGTTTAATATGGAAGTTCATGCTGAGGCTTACAAAAGGTCCCCTACCGCGGTCCTTGATGTCCACCGGACGTGAAAGAAATATGCCTTTGTACAACAAAATCCGAATCTTTAGTCTGCCTGTTTTGTCATTTCTTGTCTGGGAGAGGCAGAAAGTCAATAGTTCATTGTGGCTGAGCGGTGAGAGAGCTCAGCCTGGTTGCTGGATGTTTGCGGATCTGGTCGAACCCTTGAAAAGGGGATCTTGGCAAAGTCCCCACCAGGACTGCCGGCGACGGTAGCGTGAGCGGCTATGGGATGTATTCTGGCTAATTCTGGACAATCTTTCGGCCCCGGCGATGATCTAAGGTTTCTCGGATCGAATCCCCGGGCTGGCATGTCCCTTTACCAGAAGTTTCTTCTCTAAAAAAATCTGGTAATGTTCAAAATTGAGCCAGTTCAGCCATACAAGCATTAATTGCTTCGGCTGACTTAAGGCTCGACAAAATTCCTTAAAAGAAAATAGTTAACCGAGTTTCGCTAATACTTTTATTTTAGTCGTGGACAACAACAAAACCTATAGCCAGCGGCTTAATATTAAGTTGCATATACCTGAAGCATTGTTTTATCCATTAAATGTAAAGTTTTCAGCTTAATGCTATGAATATTCCGTTCACAACTATCGAATATCCTCCTTATTAGAAAAAATATTGTTTTAATTAGTCATCAGCCATTCTGCATTGGTGGCTGGTGGCTCGGGGTGCCGTTGTGTCCGTTGTACAACACTAGCCGTACTACAACTCGTTCTTATTAATGTCGAATTATCTATTTATTTATTATTCTTTTTGTTCTTACTGTTATTTTTTCACTTCAGGAACATGGGTATGTTTTCTCTCAGCCGTAACAGCAGGACAGACAACTTGCCAAAATTAAAATTTATTCAAGCACAGCACGAAAAATATTCTTTACCTACTTACCTGTAAACTACGATTTTTCATATACAAGTAATCAATGAATGTATCACCTGGTCTATGAGGTAATGATTGACCTATTAGGCAAAAAACATGACAAAAAGATATCTCAAAATCTGTTTATAATAAATTTGTAAACAAAAAGAAATTCGTTCGAGGTTTAATGCAAGGTTTAACCATGGACTTATATACTATCACACTACGTGTGATGGACAAGCCACTCAACGCTCCCGAACTCGGCAGAGCTGTTTTCAGCCTAGTAAGTGCGCATGCTCACATGGCGTCATTTCCCTCTTGACGGCCTGCTCTGGCTTGCTCGGCGTCCATTTTCTAAGTGTCGGTTCGATGTGGAGTGTTTTTGACGCAGTGGTCGTTCGCTGCTGCAACCTGTGTCGGATCTCAAAAATAACAAGAGCTGTTCAAACGCAAGTTTAATGATGGTATGGAACGTTCAACAGGAAAGGTACCGCGCGAAAGGTAAGCAGTGGGCTGTAAAATTTATTCGATTTATTCTAACGTATCGTTGCCTGTTGAAAGGCCTGGCCGGCGGGAATTCACTGCCCTGCATGAATGGACGGCCGACGCGCGTAGTTTTTCAATTCGACGATGAAATGTTATTATTTAATTTAGTTACGTCGAAGAAGTCTATTAGCTATAAGGAGGCAACGATGTTTTAATTTGCCATGTTATTTAACTAATAGTCGCTGTAGCCCCTTGTTAAAAATGGCATCCACATCTGAAACCATCTATAATTCAAACCGCAGTCCAAAGTTGAGCCTTTGTCGTTTTTGCGAAAGCAAACAGCACTCAATGTATTCAACATATTATGTCAGTATACCCAAACATAAATCAATGGTTGATATTGACAAAGATATGGTAAAAATAACGCGAGCATCAAGAAATTCAGGTTTCCATATATAGGGTGGAATTACTCGCCTTCGAGTCCTCCAGCCAGAAGAGGGATATTATTTACCTAGATTAACACGTATGCAAGTTCCCATAACAGTCGGACGCAGCTGTTCCGTTTTCATTTTTGAAGAATTTAAACAAGTCTCTTTACGTTGCAGGCCGGCGAGAGAATAACACTGAAAAAAAAAAAAACAATTTCAGTTGCTAGTTAAGAAAAAAAGCTGGTACGATTGTGCTGCCCACTGACATTGAGAGTAAAAAGTATAAAGTAAAGGTTTTTTGCCAACACACCTGCAACATAAAACTTATCAGAAGCCATGTGCATTGTAGGGCAGTGACACAACGTAGTATTATTGTACATACCTCTGTGCTGGAGCCAGTAACTGTGATAGCTGCAAGGGTCACTTTGAGGGGGGAAAGAAGGGCGTCTTACTGAAGCCAATGCTGTTAGAGCGGATTTCTTAGGCCTTATAACGCGCGATTTTTGTCGATTTGTTGGCAGTTGCTGACATTTTTAAGCAAGTGGAATCTTTTCTTTTCCGATTACAACCTAGCCGCATAGGGATTGGAGAAAATAATGTGTTTTTAAGCCTATGAAATCCGCTCTCAAAGCACTACCTTGGCTAGAAGTGCCGTTGTTTAACCCTCCATTTTAATCTAGTGCCCCTTGCAGCTGTCTCTCTTGTAGCCAATATGACGTCACATGACGCTGCTCTATTGATTCAATGCATCCTGATTATGTTACTACGAAACCCAGTAGGCTCAGTAAAACGAATGTGTACGAAATTGTTCGGGGAGATGGGGGGGGGGGGGAGCGTCTGAAAACTGGATAGTCGTATAATTGGAAAAACGTATACAGTATAACAGTATAAAGGAAAATCGTCTAAGACGAAATTCGTATAATGGAAAATCGTCTAATGTCCCTGCCTCGCTTGCACTCCTGCGCTCGCTGCGGATATACATACAACATCAGAAACTGCAGGTATATTATTTTACAGTTATGCGTTTATCCATTATACGATTATCCATTACGCGATATTTTGTTTAGATGAATTTCCATTATACGATATTTCGTTAAGATGATTTTCCAGATTTTTTTTTATGGAGATATTAGACAATTATCCCATTAGACTATTTTCCCGTTAGACTTTCACTCGACGCCAATTTTTTCGTATAGATAATCATTTTTACCTATTTATAGTGATATACCTTCTGTTCACACGGTTGAAATCCATCTCCATAAAGAACACCGCATAAGGTAATACTTAATAAAAAACAACACTTTTTAGTAATACAAAGGTCTAGTCACATACTAAAACCCACCATCATAAGGAACCAATTTACGAATTGCCATACGGTGATGAAAAAGGCAAACCTGAACCCCAACTAGAATTGAAACTTTCTCACATTGCCATTGTAAGACTAAAAATTTAGATGGGCTACAATTTGATTTGGTTTAATGTTTATATGTAGTGTAAGTAATTTCGATATTTCTCATTATTGGCTAAGGACAGTATATGTAGAGTAGCCTAGACAGTTTTTTTGTCCTTATACAATATCAAACGATATTTTAACTTGTTTTTTCGAGTAACCTTTCCCTATTTACGTCAGATATTTACGTACTCCATTGTCGTTAACTACTCTTGCTTATGCACAATTTAATTATTATTCGAACTGCAATTTGTCCATAAATTCTTGAAGAATTCCTCAAAATCCTCGATTTTTTATGCTACATAAAACAATTTGAGATGCGTCATTTTCGATTACAGATGGCAGAAATCTAGGATGTCACTAACTTTACTGTTTCAGACTCGTGGCTAACTTTTTGATGGCGTCAGCAAACGGAGAAAGGTGTATTTACGCAAAGGCTAAGACAGAATGGAAAGCCAAATGGGCTCGATAAGTGTATAAATACGGATAAAAAAATAATTCACGTTGTCTTTTGGACTTAAATGTCAGACTGCATGAGCGGGGAATTGAACCCACGATCCTTTGAAACCAAAGGCTGAAGTGCTACCACTAAGCTATACTGACACGGCAGTCTGATATTTAGATCCAAAAAGGCAACGTAAATACGTTTGTATCCGTATTTATTTTATGCAAAGTCTCGCAACGTATATTTCTCACTCACTAGCCCGTTGCGCGTTTACGCAACGACTTCCCTTTGCATTCCGGCTGCGAGAATTTCGTTGCCATGGTAACAGCGCTACCTGGATTAGGGAAATCCACCATCGTTTGAGTATAAATGATTGCAGTCTAAAAGCTGGTTCAGACCGCCACGACAAACGAACGACAAAAGCAAGGAACGGCAGCAATCAACAGCGGTAAAAATTAGACCCTGTCACACCAGCACGACCGTCCAACGAACAACCAACAACGAACCAATCACCGCTGCAGAAAGAGTAGAGTTAGGAAGCTTACTTTTCAAAACTGGGCTACGTGGCGACGTTGTGCCTAAACGATCCAGCATACTGTGATTCTCCGTTTTATTTAAGAAATTATACTGTCATTGAATACAGCACAATTTTTAGCCGTTCTCTACAATTATCGCGTTGCAGAGCTATTCGTGTAAGCAAGGAGCATTAATCGAAGCTTTGAAGTGTTCTCCGCCACCATCTTGCTTATCGCGGATCGTGGTCGCAACGTCTTGTCACCCATTGGTCTGTCGGTGGGTGACGTCAGTCAGCAACGCCAAAAATGAAAAGTTGCGTTTGTTACGACCGACAGCGAACGACTGCGTATGACTGCCTAAGGGGTTGGTTGTCATAGCGACTGTCGGTTGTTGCATAGCGGTCGTTCATATCGTTGCGGTGTGAATGGGCTATTATACTGCGTGACAAAAATATGTGGAATTCCTCCTGACGAAACCATGTTCTCAGTCCTTTCTGAATTCATATTATTGAATATCTTTGTTCTAAGCCGGCAGAACTAAAACCACTGCCATGTTGTAATTTCACATGTTTTTTAGCTTGTAGCTACGAAAATGCAAAGGCGAGACGTAGCGTAAACGGCCCCTTACTCTAGCTAAATTCGCTGGTTGCATCTCACTTTTAAACGAAACTTGCCAGTGTTCGTGTTGTCTGTACCTATAGGAAACAATACAACAATGCGGGCAGAGATCACGAAGTATGACACGAAGTATGATGCATGAAGCATGGCGTCATTGATTCTGACAACTAGAAAACAAAACTTCTGTTTGTTTTACTGCAGTACAAAATGGCGGATGCATTTCTCAATGTCAACATTCGATAGCTCATTTTCCATTCGTCAACCCAATTGGGAGCTTTGTTGGATTTTTAATTCTCGCTGCGAGATGTTATGCTTTCTATTATAGTTTGATCACCACTTGCAGCGGTTCTTTTTTTGCGAGAACAGGCAAATTTTTGAAACGGCGAGAAATGACGTCAATGCTGTAGCGATGCTTAAAATTACTGCTGATCTTGGTTCTTTTCCCTCGTTGTTTATAATGAATTTAATTGCTGAAGTATTGCAGCATGAGCCCTAAATTTTCTTTTCGCCACTCTAAATTTTAACCACGAGCAAAACACGGAAAAAAAATTAACTACGAAAAATAAGGAGCGTTCATCAGGCGTTTGTCCATTTTTTCCTTTGTGAAAACACTAGTGATCATCTACATTCTAAATAAAAAGGTGGCAATGGTCCGAGAGATACAGGAAACACACTGCTTATGTTTTATCGTCCATGTTTTATCGTCCATCAACCCCAGAACAAATAGTGTTTTACTACATGGGTAAGCTAAGGCACAGCAACAGTTAAAATGACAATACAATCCATATTTTGTAACTAGAACCTGAAGACAAACTAACGAGAGTCCCGAGCAGCTTAACGTTGCGTGAAACTGTTAAAGATGGAAACTGACAACAGTGGTGTGAACTGACTAACGTGATGAAACTGGCTGGTTTCTTATCACAGCTCCATGGATTTACAGAGGTTAGTAAACAATTCGTCAGCCACGATTTTCTGCTCAACGGCAATTTCCATAATTGTATGATTCTTATAAAAAAAAAAAACTTTTAAAAGTTTCATCAGGTTTGGAAGTGATGCAAATGCCTTAATGGCAAAGAGATTTTAAAAAATACAAGCTCTATATAGGAAAGAAAGAATTAATAATGACAGTTTTAAGCAGCTCCGAAACTCATCTTATTAAAAGCTTACACGAAAAGGCAAAAACAAACCGCTAAACAGCATAGAAAAGTAAGATTGTGCAACGACAAATCTTGTAAGTTATGGCTACCATGCATAGAATTGTTTCCGGTTCACATGCGTTGAATAAAATTTAGAGCATAGGGAAATTACAATTCGTGTGCTTGTGAGTTGCTTTGACGCTGAAATGATTCGAATTTTGCGTTACGTGAATTCACGCAAAATCATCAATGGTTCGGAGATGCTGCCAAATTCCTAAATAGAATCGGCCTTGCATAAAACCAACGAAAGGTCACCAACATTAACCTTATTAGCCGGGTGATTACAGCATTTCCAACTTTTCAGATTTCGTTGATTCTCTCTGTGTTTCTGATTTATAAATTTACGATGTTAAGCATGGATTAGATATAATTGTCTGGAAATACAAGTGATTGACCATACGTCTGAGCCATAGCAATGTAAAGGAGGTACGTCCAACGTCCAACTTCAAAGGCAACAAGAAATTATCATACGTTAAAAAGGTTGTGATTCTTTTGACTTTCTGATTGTGCAATTCTGAATCTGATACCATTGTCTGAGAAGGCGGGGTTGAGCAGAACGGGATTGAACAAGTGATTCGACCTCCTGCTACGCATGGAGAAAGTAAAATAAATAGGGATGCAAACCTATTTCCGTTGCCTTCTGGACTTAAATGTCAGACTGCCTGAGCAGGAAACTGAATCTACGACCTTTGATTCAGTATTGCTTAGCGGTATGACTTTAGCCTTTTGTTCCTAAGGCCGATCCAGTTAAGAAATTAGGTGGATTCTGTGGTTGTGCACCATGACACCATAGTGTGAGAAGGCGAAGTTGAGCAGAGCGGGGTTGACCACGTGATTTAACGTCCTGCTATGCATAGAGAGAGTAAAACGATTATGGATGTAAACCAATTCATGTGGCATTTTAAACTTAAATGTCAGACTGCCTGAGCGGGGAATTGAACCTACGACCTTTAAACCCAACGGGAAAAGTCAGTATGACTTAGCAGTATGACTTCAGCCGTTGTTATCTGAGGCCGACCTTGTTAAGAAAAAGCTGGAGTCCTTAACGGATAACTCTGGAAGAAGTTCTTATGTCATTGAAGCTGGCAGGAATTCAAATCCTTAGTAGAAATCAAAAGTACAAAAAGTCATATTTCATGTGTTCCTTCTTTCTGTATATTTGTTTCGTTCCATAGCGAAACACTGAATTCTGCCAGCTGATATTAGGTCCTAAGCAATTCCTGACAAAACCAAATTATTTTACAACATTATCAATAACAACAACGAGTTTAGTACAGCAACAGTGCAATAAGACAAACAGGCCACAATCCAATTCTATTCACTCCAGTCTTTACTTAGTAATTTTTCAATAATTTTATCACCAATCACCATCAATCACGCTAGTGTGTCGCGCCAAGTTAGGCAACAATCATCACAACAAACATCACATCAATTCAGTTGTCGAGGTTGTAAACCGTTGTAGCGCGGCGCCATAGCGTCAGTGTCTTATATCTTGAAGCATAGTTGGGCATATTTCAGGTACTTGAGAAAAAATAATAATGCGGTGCAAAAGCTTAAATTGTTTTGAAATCAAGAGCAATGACCCACCTGACAAAAATTAACTTGTGTAGGAATGCCAGCTAAGCTGCTTTCAATGCAAAATCTTACCCTCAATAACGTTGTAAATGTGTTACTAGTTACTAGCTAAGCTAGCTAGCTAGCTAGTCCGCTCATCCCCATAGGGTGATTATTCATACATACCGAGATAACGGGAAGGCTTCCAGCTATGAAATTGGACGAATGGCTGCATTACGATACGAACTGCGTACCTTTTATGGTTTGGAGCCTAGGGGGTGTAACGAGGATGGCGTGGGATGGCGCGTAAGTACGAAAATATTGTTATAACCATTGTTAGTATTGTCGGCATCGTCTCGGCATTGTTAGTAGCAATGTTCTAGTTTTCATTTAAGCTTCGAATTATTAAGCGGTGCGATTAATTTGGCAATGTTTTGGGGTGTTGATATCACTCCTTTGAAAGGCCGAACCATTTGGAACTTGGCGGCCGCTTTTACCAGTTTTGGTTTTTGATATGATTGCAGTAACAATACATTTAATAATCGGATATCCACTGATACGTATATTAATGTGTGATGTTATCACGTCACCTTGCCAATACGGGAGTTCAACTAACTCCGGAAGAAAGGTTGAAGCATGCGCATAATTCTCAGGGCTGGTAGAGATATGCAGTCTCAATGCTTGGCTATGGTAATTTCACCGATTTCAGCTGCGAATTTCTCGTGTTTGAAAGATTATCAAGAAACAAAAAAATTATGCGAGCAAGATCTTCCCATCTATAGTGTAGATAAGGGGGGGGGATTGACGCTTAATGGCGCGTCGACAACTTGGTCATTAGCGCCAACCTCAGTCACAGTGCAGTGGTCCGGGTGGTAGTGTAGATAAAGCAGCAACTGTGTTTAAACTGCTTTTTAAATCTGTAGGCTATTACAGCCATACTAAAAAGCCAACATTTAAAAGTATGTCGTGGACAGTAGAATTCTCCCAACTGCACCCTAGCTCACGAAGTGAACTCTTCCAAATGCTTCGTTACGGGATAATCACTCCTCTTGCTATTGGTATAGGTGTACAACGAACCCCATAAATTGATCATGGACTAAGCTTCGTACCCGCTCCTTTCTCTATTGTTTATGCAGTAGAAACTGGTTCCGAAGTTAGTCGAAATGGCTTATGACATATCGGAATGCATCCTGATGTGTCAGAGGTGGCGCCACACGGGGGGGGGGGGGGCACGGGGGGATAGATCACTCCCCCCTTCGGGGAAGCCTTGCCCCCCTGTGGGGGAATAACCGAGAATGTCGTCGAGGAGCAGCTGAAAGATCGAGTCTACATGACGACATACAATTCGTAAAAATTTGGAGGGATAAAACTCAACCTCCATAACCTCCATAATTTAAGAGCTGTCTTAGTTAACTCAGAAACGTCAACTAAATATGTACAAAACAAAACCTATTAAGGATTCTAGGAACTTACGTACAAAACAAAACTTATTAGGGATTCTAGGAACTGATCGAAAATTGTGTACAGTAAGAGGGCAAACTGAAATTCGATTTGCTGCGTTCGAACGTTAACGGCATTATTCAACGGGCGTCTTAGTTATGAGACACGTTTGGGTTGCCAACGCCTTACCAGTTATCTCTGACCCCAAACAAATGGAGCAATAGCAGCCCAGTGGTTAGAGTCCCGGCCTCCCAACCAAGAAGACGCCAACTCAAATTCGGCGTCTAACCAATACAGGGCTTAAAAAATGCACTGTGCTAACAAATGGTCGTGTTCCTTTCAGGGCCAAACTATGTGTTCTTGCTACGGTTAGAGCCGAAACGTCAGCTGAATTTGTACAGAACAAAACTTGTTAAGCTTTCCTTCCGAGTTTTCGTCAGTTGAAGCCTGATGACAACATAAAAACCGACCAAAGAATCAAAATTGAAGACTAAGTTGGCGGTTTGATTTGCTAGTAGCCCTTTTCCTCTTAGCCCATCGCCACCGTGATTTAAAACTAATTCTTTGTTAATTCAGGAACGTCAGTTAAACCTTCCGCCATTTGAAAAGTAAGCAACCTAAATTATTCAGTGTTAGTAAACGTTAATTTAATAATATTAAAAAAAAAATTAAATTCATCAGGTAATTTAACTTGTAAATAAAATTTATAAAAAAAAACAGAATTTTGGTCACAATTTGCGACCTCCTGTGCTAAAGAATGTTTACGAAAAACATCCGAAGTTTGCTTAACAATGTGGTGCAAACGTGTCTCGGGAATATAGGCCCTCAAAAAATGCGTAAAATGCTTCAGATTCCGGGGCTTCGCAACACAACACTTTCCCACGTCTTAATGTTAGGTTTTTCTTCAATATTTGACTCCCTGCTCACGATTCCAATGATTTGCTATGATTTCTGATGCATCGGGGTGTTTTCCCAGTGGGTAAAATCACTAAAATTCTTATTAAAAATGGTACCTACTAACAAGGCAAAAAAAACGCAAGTGCATACGCTAAGAAACACCTTTAATTTTCGGCAAATTGCAAACTTTTCAGACCTTGATCACAATAAAACACAAAAAACAGCACAAATCGGAGAGCTGTAAACTCCCTCGTCAAACAACACACGCCATTTTGAAAGACAAAGATGGGGTGTGTTGTTTGATGAGGAGGTTTTCAGCTCTCGGATTTGTGCCGTTTTTGTTTTTTATTGTGATCAAGACCTGAAGAGTTTTTAAGTTGGCCGAAAATTTAAAGTATTTCTTTGCATAACTTGCGATTCTTTGCCCTGTCAGTGGTATCTTTTTTAATAACCATCGCAAGTCGCAAAACAACTTTCTCCAAGTTCTAAAATTCTTGTTCTAGTTAAAAAACACAGTTTGATAGAAAACAAATTTGACTACTGGATGCTGCAACAATTAAGCTTCTAGTGAACCACTTACTGTTGGATGACGTACGGTGCAGTGCTTCTTAATAATACTGAAAAAAATATATAACTTTTACTGTTACTTACGTGAGATTTTACGACAGTTTGGTTTGGCCACAGGGTGGCTTCATTTATCAAAAATTCGTGCAATTCATTCGGTCTTAAAATATAAGTGCTCAGTTTCTTGGAACAGTTGGGTCCGGCAACTTCCCCAACTTCTTTACAAAATAAATTCATCTGATCAATGTTACTGGCATACGGACAAAGAACGACATCTGGGAACTTCACGTTTGGTTCACGAGTTACGGTGAACTCAGATGTAATTGGGTGAGAAAAATAGTACGAAAGTCTGTCTGCTAGTTGATAGCAGCATAGAGCGCAGCAAAGACTCAAAGAAATCAACCAAAGACACTTGATGTCGCGCGGTGTATTTGGATTTGACAGCTTTTGCCAGGCAGTAAAGTTGACTCCCAGTGGTTGGTGGGATAATTCTATACTCTTATTCAGTTCCGGGTGAGCTGGTATCCGAAATGCTCCGGCAGTACGAAAGCTGTGGTTGCTTGCGTGTCGAAGAATTGCAGTTTTGTATCCAGTTTTTGAGTTATTGATTCTGCTCATTTTACTCTTTTGTCTGAAAGAAATACGTTGGATTATTATAATAAAAACGTAACAATAACCCCCTACCGATAATGGTAAAAAATATGAGATTTATACCACCATGGGTGCAAACAAACTCCTCACTACACAGACGTTTAGGTAGAGCGACATTCAAGGCGTGACATCTTATGATATACTGAATGGGGAAACAGTAGGTCGGAGTAAACTATTTAACTCACACTGTAAGGTAGAATGACATTCGAGGTGTGATATCACCTTTGAGGATGTCACTCTATAAAAGTTTTCGTTAAGTCTTTTTCATGGGCCAAAGTAGAAAATTGCAAGCTTTGTAATTTTATTACAACCCACAGTTTGGGACAATTAAGAGGAAAATACACCTTCGCATTTCGCCTAAATCTTTTGCCTTCGCCTTTCGCCTACACTTTTTGTCTTCGCCTTTCGCCTACACCTTTTCCATTCGCTTGTCGCCTACACCTTTTGCATTCGCTTTTCACCTACACCTTTTGCCTTCGCCTTTCGCCTACACCTTTTGCATTCGCTTTTCGCCTACACCTTTTGCATTCGCCTTTCGCCTACACCTTTTGCATTCGCTTTTTGCCTACACCTTTTGCCTTTACCTTTCGCCTACACCTTTTGCATTCGCTTTTCTCTTACACTTCTGCATTCGCTTTTCGCCTATACCTTTTACTTCGGTTTTCATCTACACCTTTTGCATTCGCCTTTGCCTATCCCTTTGCCTTAAAATTCCAAAGCATGCATTTTTTAACTTTGGCCTACGTAACCGATACAACAAACTCTTTTATAGAGTGACGTCCTCAAAGGTGATGTTACACCTCTAATGTCAGCCTACCTAAAAGTGTGAGTTAAATAGTTTACTCCGATCAACTGTTGCGCCCATTCGATATACCATACATCGGAATTGTTTTCCTACCCATTTTTATTAGTTTGTCACCAAGGGTTAGTTTTCCTGTTTTGCCGGTCTGCGTTAAATCGTCTGCTTATTTTTGTGGATTATTAAAGGTTTGACTGCCAGGCTGGATTGGTATCTTGAAGTGAATGGAGTGTATGCCTCAGGTGAAATGTATTGTTCCACTAATGGCCATTATTGATGCATTCGTATGAAAGTACATTTTTATTGTGAAGCTCTGTTTAGAATGTTGTATGCACTGGTTATGTACAGTATTGGTCAATGAATTTTAAGCACTTCTTTACCACACAAGCATTGATGCAGCGCTTTTTCCTGGACGAAAACTCTATTGTTTGTTACGATTTAGCATTGTTACGTGAGAAAATTGCCTCATTAGAACTATCTGTAGTTTACAAGTGCTCCAACAATATAACGTTGTTCTTTTTCAACAATAGAAAGAATTTTGCACAAACATTGGCATCTATCAGGAACGATTAACCCGTGTGCAGAATTCAATATAACAGTTGAAGTGTTAAAAATTCAATGTTCGATGCTGTGCAAACCACAGTTTTCGGTACAGCAATATACAGGCCTAAGTCGATCAATGAAGTGAGATCAACGGTGGCTAAGTTTACGCATTGTAACCGGACAACATGGTTACACAATGACTCCTGTATTCTTGCAACTCACGTACCTCCTAATTTCTTACACGGTGAACCAACGTTGCACGCTTCCAAATTGCTCCCCGGCAGTAAGGGAAAAGGAAACTTGTCCCGTCACCCAAGACAGAGGCTTGTGGAGCACAGTACAATCCGTAGCACCTGAGGAACTTATTATGCACTACCACCCCAAGTGCACCCAACAATGATAATAACAAAAAGAAATAATGCCACTGCCAACAGGGAGAAAGGGAAGACACGACTGATGGTTTATCGAACGTTGTGACGTGAAAAAGGAAACTTAAAAAACAAAACAAGCGGCTACAGAGACTACCTAGTCGCAACCGGTCTTCGGTTCAGTTCTGCCACTACCAATGAGTAGCTTTTAGATTATTATACAGGGTGTTTCAGAAGTCATGGTCTTAAATCGACAGGGAGGTAGAACTGATCACATCTATCAAAAAACTCTATAATACATATGCCAGAAACGGCTCGAAACGACCCAGGGTGACACAGGCATAGTCAACCAACTTTCAAGGGCAGCGCAGCACATGCTTAAAAAATGAAACAACACGTGACGGTGACGACATGTTTAGGAAAGACGAGGCGCCCACACATTAGGGTTGTGGGTCTCCCCTCCCCCCCCCGGCTACGTAATTGCTAGTAACAAAGCAAAAGGCCCAGACCTCTTCCCCAGAAGGAACCTTTTGTGTCGCATGCAGACTGAAAGCGTTGTTGCACATGCCTTACAGCCATGATGGAAAAAAAGCCAAACTTGGTTTGGTAGAAAGGGTAAAACTTCTCATTAATTTCTTTACTTGTGGAAAGAAATGTCTTCTCCTACTTAATCTCTTTGATTTAGAAGAAAAGGGTAAAACTTCGGTAATTTCATTACTACAGTATGGCAGTTAACTTCATCAACCAAGAGGTAGCTGACATGCATTACATGTACGGTCGTGCCGACGGCAATTCTGCAGAAGCAGCCAGGCTGTATGCTGTGAGCTATCCGAACCGAAGGTATCCAGACCGTCGTACGTTTATTCGGCTTCTCCAACGTCTGTGTGAACGCGGGTCATTTGAGATGGCACCACGAGAAGGAAGGTCAAGAACTGTTCGTACCCCTGAACTGGAAGAGCGGCTGTTACTTGAGGGTGGATGACGATCCGAGATTAAGCACAAGGCGAATTGCTTTGGCAGAAAACGTAGACCGTAATGCTATCTGGAGATTCCTGCATGATGGACTGCTGTGCCCATGTCATCTGCAGCGGGTGTAAGCCCTAACTGAGAACGACTATCCGGCAAGGGTCGCATTCTGCCAGTGGCCTTAACAGTGTTGTGCTGCAGACCCTCTCTTCCTCAGCAGAGTGTTGTTTACTGATGATGTGTTGTTCACCCGAGATGGAATTGTGAACTTCCACAATACCCATGTCTGGGCGTTTGAAAATCTTTGCGCGACCCTGCAAGCGCAAAACCAGCATCGTTTCTCAATTAATGTGTGGGCTGGTATTGTAGGAGATCACCTCATCGGGCCGATCATTCTACCCAACAGGCTTACAGGGGTGGCATACATTACCTTCCTGCACTATGAATTACCTGGTCTGCTCGAGGATATCCCACTGGGGACTTGGCAGGGGATGGTGTTCCAGCACGACGGGGCACAACCCCACTTCGTGCTTGCTGTGAGGCAGTATCTAAACGAACAGTTTGGGGAGAGATGGATTGGCTGCGGAGGCCCAATTTCGTGGCCTTCCCGCTCACCTGATCTCAATCCATTGGATTACTACATCTGGGTCTACATGTCAAACATAGCCTAACGGGGAAAAAAAAGTCAAATTCTTCAGAAGAAGAGGAAAAGAATTTCTGGTAACAGAATGCATGAAACATTAATTTTACAAAAAATGTGAATGATACTTTCTTGAGGGGAATTTTATTCTAAACATAATTGGTTACCGGTTAATTTTCAATCGGATGAACGGTTTAGACGCTAGAAGCAAAAAGCGTTTTTTGTCGCCATTTTGGGACGCCATTGTTTGCGTTTTGCATATAAATGTTTGACCATTACAGAAGATTGAATAATGTATTAAATTTAGTGTGCCTAAAATTTCATATACGGGATTTGGTGAAACGGGATATGCCCTTTGGCTTAGCTTTTAATCTTTCTTTTTTCGAAAAACAGGATTTGGCGAAACATAATTTTGGGAAACGGGATGCGACCATTTAACTTGGCGCAAAAAAAGTTATGCTTTAAGCACATTATTATATCTACACTGTAAAGAAAGCAATCCAACTGAGTTCGCTCTGTCGAAATTTCTGGTGCTTAATGTCAATAAGTAATGTCAATAAGAGATACTTGCTTTGTATTAATTACAACGATACTTTGCCTGAGCTTCATTTTTAGTTATACATTTATTTGAAAGTGAAAGCTATAGTCATTTTAAACAAGGTAATTAATTGTTTGACATACATGTGTTTTAATACCCAATTCACAGGTATGAACCCATTTTAAGAAAGTGATGCTCTTATACATATACTGTATCTTAGGTAAGAGAGTGTTTTGTATGAGGGAAATCCCTACACAAGCCATTGGTGCCAATAGGAAATGCAGAGAGGGGTGTTTGATACTTGCAATTAGGAGTAGGCTAATACGATGGCTTTAGAAAACGTAGCTGGTTACAAAAATCCATTGGGTTTCAATAATTCATAGTGAAGTAACCCCAGTGGGCAAACGGGCCGGCTTGTACTATGCTATTTAATGCGAGAAATAAAAGTACAAAGACCGCAGTAGCGGTCATTATGTAAGCATCTGCATGAACTTCCATGTTAAACGTCAAACTTTAAACTCCTATAGTTTCGTCCAGAACTGACATAGACCAACGAAATTTAGTATTTGGGGTCGTGTCGTAACTATTTCACTGAATTACAGATTTTAATAACAACAATCGAACCGTTCGGTGAGCGCATAATGGCCATTTCTTGTTGTTGTTGTTGGTTTTGTTGTTGTTGGGACTCTTTGCCTTCACCTAGAGATCGAACCAATGAACCGATTTCCAAGTTTTATATTTAAAACGTAGGTATGGACTCGGCCTTGGGCCTTTTAAATGCTATTCTAATGCGACTAAACATTGTTGTTGTTGGAAGAAATTATCGAACCAATTATTGAAACATTGGTATTAACAAGGACGCTAACTGAATGTGACTACAATATTGTTGTTGTTCTTCTTGTTTGGAAAATGTAAATTTTTTAAACTTTATAGATGTCCCCGGAAATGACACAGACGAACGAAATTCGTTTTTAATAACAATAAACAATTATTCGCTCGTATAAAGGCGAAAGGGAAATACAAGGGCTTGTTGAAGCCTGCTACAGCAAACCCGAAATTAAAACATGAAGATGAGAGTGGTGATTTTAAAAGGTGAGGATGAAGGTGGAGTGGTTTAAGGAAAATCTGGGCAATGTTCGGGGCGAAGGAAGAAGCGGCTGAAACTGCACTTGGTTAATTTATTTCTGAATGAAAGAAGTGATAGGGCAGAGACAGTTGCGTCACTAAGGGAATTCCACGCAGGTATAATTCGCCTATCTAGGGAAGACTAACTTAAAATAATGGTAATTATTCAGAAAACATCATTTTGCCGCTAGCAACTAATTTCAGCTAAATTAACACTCCTTTTGTCGTTCCGATTCGGAAAATCACAAAGAAAACGTGGGCAAACGTTTATTTATTTTTAAAAAGAATTATTTAAACACGTTAAACCACTACTCACAGCTATAGACACTTCCGCCATTCTACGCGATGTGATAGAACAACAAAAAATTGCCTCCATTTGCAACGCGACTCAATAGCCTGAAGCAAACGAAGTTTTTACATTTTTATTTTATTTTTATACCAATAGTTATTTACAGTATGAAACACTGAAACCCGAAACCGCACTAATTTTATTTTTTAGGACCGCAGCTGCCCGCACACCGCAGTAATTTTTTTTTTTGGAACAGACCCGACCCGGAACCAATCCGAACCGCACCGAACCGTGCCCACTTCTAGGTAAAAGTATGGCCCACAGCACTGGAATTTGTTGCCGGGGACAAGGCCAAAATTAAATGAATAAGCGGTCCAGAAACACATAAATAAATATGTGGTATCAAAAAATATTTAATTATTATTATTTTTTAATTAATGCTGTTCAATACTACTTACACGTGAATTAGCTACTGCCGTCGCTACGGCTAGTGGTTTTTTTTTTTATGTAAATACGCTCCCCATCAATAATTTCCACCGTTCCAGGTTTTGCCTCGTATTAGTTTTTTAATATCTCAAAATTTCGTTGCCTTTTGCCATCTAACTGTCAAAAGCTTCTTCATGTTTACGAATTAACTGAAAAGGTTTTGCATTGGCGCCAAAATGACGTTTTAGCGTCAGCTGTTTCATCCAATCATAGCGAACTACTAGATCTAGGTCAAGCCAGAGAGCGGATTAAGTGGATTAAGCAGAGAGCCAGAGAGCGGATTAAGTGGGTACATGGAGGTCCAATGTCGCGCTAACTTTCCTTATATCGACGTAAAGAGGTGGTTTAACTAATTCGCTACAAGCTCGCCACTAACGCGACGTAGCAGGGTTACATGGAGGTTCTTGATGCGAATCAACGAATGTGTTTGGTAAAATTAAGTCGACATAACACTACGTCGCTCTAACGGACACCCTTGTACCCTCGGTAAATGTTAGTGTCTGGTTTGTGGCATTAATCTCTGAGCAGCATGAAGGAAACTTTAGTAATTTTTAAATGTTTTTTTTTTGGTTTATTGCTTTATGCACATGTGCCCTTGGCTCCCTTCCCTCACATAGATAAGCACTTCTCAACAACTATTATTTAACAACAGTTCCCCAAAATGCCTATAAATTAAATAAACACTCCCTACTTCACTACAAAAAAATTACATGCTTCCATGCCATTATTTGGCCATAATAATAATTCTGCCAACCTTAGTGGCCACCAAACAACTGGCTAGGCTGAACAAGCAACAAGTTGCAAGGCGAAAAATTAATCATATGCACACAAACGTCCACCACCCTCCTACCCTTCTTGAAAAAGCTCTCTAACATTACCTTAGAAGGCCAATGACACACACAAATTTCGCAAACAAAAATTGAGTCCATCCATGTCACATGACCTTAGATAGCCAATGACACACATCTGAATTCATGTGACACATGGTGTTCACCAACCGAGAAGCTCAATTTCGTCCTTCATATTTGTTGGAGTAGTTCATTTGTCATAGAACTAACTGTACACCAAAGCAAAGAAAATGGAATCCATAGGATTGAGTGATTAATTGGTCTCTGTAGATTCAGTTCCAGGGAAGGTGGGTATTTTAAGCAGTTAAGGTTGCCACCATATGCCTGGGGCCACATATTTGCATAGGCTACTAGAAATATCGGAGCTATCACAGATATTTAGCATTCCACAAAAATAGCAAACAATTTATTACTTCCAAATATTACGTTGTGAATAAGGTGTTTAAATTAATTTTCTTGTGTGCCTAGGTCTCTCACAACATTAGGGGAAAAAACACGATTAAAAAATTTGTGGAAATGGAAGAAATTTTTTTAAGTCACTGAGGCAAACAGAGCCTTGGTAAAGCAATGTGAAATTCGTAAAAAAAAAAAGTTAAAACATTTTCTGGTAATGATAATTGTAGGGCTCTAAATTGCAGAGCTAAGTTTTTTAGTCCTTTTTTTTGGGGGGGGGGAGGGGGGTTAGGGCCTATAACCACATCCCAAATAATACATTCTTTTTAACTAGCCTCTCCTAACCTACGTAGGCAGGGATAGACGAACCCGCAGTCAGGAGACACTGCAGTGTGACTTTCTCACTAGAATTACCGTGACTTCACACTGATTCACGTTTATGTGCTCATTATTGTATGGATTATTAGATTACGACTATTCGCACCCAGATGAATAGGCATAATGGCTATGAGAAAAGCCCCCAGGTGGTAAGATCGGAAGCCTTTTTCCTAAAACAGGTATAGTGACAACTGCAATTACAAGTTTTGTTGGGAACGGATCAGGTAGTTGGTTGTTACAGCACCAAATCTTGTTACTTGTAAACGCTGCTGAAATGAAATTAAAAAAAAATTTTTTTACTTTTAAACATTTTTGTGAGAGCTTGACATCGCCCCTATACCGCAAGGTTAATATCAGTCTTGCTGTTTTTTTCGTTTAGACGCGTTTGACTTAAGTCCTTCAGAATGGTCAGTAGATTTTTATCCCAGTTTTTTTTTTTTTTTTAGTTTTCAAGGCAATTCTATGTTTATTATACTTATAGCTTATTAGCTTATTGTAGACATTAGTGATTAAAAGCACAAGTTCACCATTTCGACTCCGGTCACAAAATCAAAGTGACGCTGAGTTTTAAGTTTGTCGCTGCCAGCTTTGATTAAAATTTGTCTAATTACTGCGATTCCTTTGTCGAATTGTCGTAACCTATTACTTTGCTTCATGTTGCAAAGGGGGTATTATTTGTTTGGCATTCGATTGCTTAAGCTTATTTGTTTGGTATCTTCAGGTCAATCCAACATTTTCACAGCATCCACGTTCCCGATTCTCCGTCATCCAATAGGGGGGGGGGGGATTGAGGCTTAATGGCGCGTCGACAACTTGGTCATTAGCGCCAACCTCAGTCACAGTGCAGTGGTCCGGGTTGCCACTGCACCACACATTACAGAGATGTTATTCAAACCCCTAATCTAAATCTTGTCATACATCTGTACCTCCTGCAAAAACTTTAAAAACACCGGACAGGAGGACAGACTTATCGCCCAACTGACGCGCAATGTCATGCGGAAGATAGAACCGACGACGAACACCATCAAGATGGCGACAATCAACAAGTAAGTGCCGGACCGTAAGTGGCCGTCGACACCAAGAACATTCAGGAGGGTCAACCCCCCGCAAAAGGAAACAGTGAGTAAGTCGGGTGTGACCAATTCGCAAACGGGCCAACACAACCTCCTCACGGCGACTGCGGCGACACGCCGAGTGCCACTCCTCGACAGTGCCTTTAATGGCCCGTAACTTATTACCGTCCTGTCTGTCCCACAAGGTTTGCCAAAAAGCGTGTAACCTCAGACGCAGAGTTGGAAAGGCATCTGAGGGAACAAGGCTGAGATCCCTACCGAGAGGGCCAGAAAGGGCCCCTTTCGCAGCAGAATCAGCTTGTTCATTCCCTGCTATCCCAACATGGCCCGGGATCCAGCAGAAAAGCACGGTTTTCCGCTGGCCAGGCAAGCGGGAAAGCAAAGCTTGGACACGTTGTGTCAAGGGGTTCCGAGGATTGTAATTCGCCAAGGACTCTAGGGCACTCATGGAATCACTAAAGACAATGAAATGCGTGCCCTGAAGGTCAAGGATCCATTCCACCGCCAAACCAAGAGCCAAAAGCTCCGCAGAAAACACAGAATAGCCTGATGGAAGGCGATGGGCAACCGTCACTCCCTTATAAACACAAGCACAAGCCACGCCAGCGTCTGACTTCGACCCATCAGTAAACAGCTGCTGATAACCGGCGTACTGAGAACACAGCCGCCGGAACTCTTGCAAGTACCTTGCTGGCAGAGTGGAACCCTTCGGGCGGGACGCCAGAGTGAAAATGAAAATGCCACTTGGGACAAGCCAAGGGGCCACTGGCAGCCCCCAAGCCCCAAGATGCTGGGCATTTCAAAGGCTATCTCCTGACAGGACTGCTGGAGCCTATCGCGGAAATCACCCTTACCCACCCTGCGTCTACCGACTCGCAAGTCTGGCCCAAAAACCATGGACCAAGCAGGACTGGATTCCACAGCACGTAAACGCACAGCATACTGAATGGCCAGCTTCCGCCGACGAATGGCCAAAGGTGGCTCCGAGGCCTCAGCATAGAGGCTGACCACTGGAGAAGTTCGAAATGCCCCAGTCGCCACACGCAGGCCACTGTGATGCACAGTGTCCAACATCTGGAGAGTCGAGTCACTAGCCGAACCATACACCATGCACGCATAATCAAGTTTGCTGCGGACAAGGGCTCTGTAGAGGCGCAACATGGCAGTGCGATCGGCACCCCATGAAGTGCCCGACAGAACCCGCAAGATGTTAAGTGCCCGCAAAGACTTGTCTTTAAGTTGGCGCAAGTGTGGAAGCCAAGATAACCTGGAATCGAACACCAGACCCAAGAAACGTGCCTGTGGGACAACAGGAATCTGCGCCTGCCCCAAATACAGGCAAGGATCTGGGTGCAGTGTTCGTTGGCGGCAAAAGTGAATGCACACAGTCTTGTCCGGAGAAAACCGGAAACCATTACTGACCGCCCAGGTCTGGACTTTGTTAATCGCCAGCTGTAGGTCTGCATGCGAGCTGCCCGAAAGCGCAGCCCGATGTCATCGACAAACAATGACTGAGGAACAGCAGCTCTTGATCCCAATAGCAAACAAGATGACACTAAGAACACCCCCTTGAGGCACACCATTCTCCAAGACAAACGGGCGGGAAAGAGTCGCCCCAATACGAACACGAAAAGAACGGCCGGAGAGGTAAGCGGAAAGCAACAGTGTCATCTGTCCCCTCAAGCCACAGTTATAGAGATTACGGAGAATCCCATAACGCCAGGTCGGCATCCAATAGGTTGGTGTGGGTCACGTGATCTCGTTTTAGTTATGAAAATTCGCGGCGCTGCTGCAAAGTGTTGTTCTTTTTTTTTTTTTTAATTTACCGCTATTTTCTTTATATTGCTCGAAGATTCTACGGTGATGCATGATAGGAGTTGAAAAGGTGAAAAGGCGCCGTTAATGCCTGGCCTACATTTGTTTTCTTTGTATAATGTACGGTCCTTAACCTTCTTGTTACCTTTTGTTCTTTCAGCTGGTGATGCCATGGGGCCCTGGAAGGTCTAACCCTGGTGATAATGCTGTCATCCACTTTACCTGTCATTCTTTACTTCTTTCGCCCAATACTCTTTATACCTTGTTTTTTTTTTTGGGGGGGGGGG
>JAHWFP010223924.1:0-60476 GCA_023313725.1 Lithobius niger | reverse complement strand
TCGTGTCCGGTAGAATGCCGATGTCGAATTACGTTGGACAAATGGTAGCGTTTCTGGGGGTAAAAGATTATTATAAAAGAATAAATGCAGTTAAATAAACTAGCTGTTGGGTGCTATAACGCATTTAAGTTAATTTGGAAGTCCAACTTTAAAGTTGAAAGACAAAATCGATCGTTGTGGAAATTTTTCATACTGCCGACAAACACAATAAAAAATATCACACTTGAAATGGTAGTCTGTACATGAATGTGAGGTTAAGTACCTTCGTAGAGGAAGCCCCTCCTAAAATGCAACTAAGCTAGTGTTTGTGGGCTTTTTGCCCGAAAATAGAAAGGATACAATCAAAATACACGAGTACAAATCTTCAATAATGGCGGCCATGATAAAGGAACGCTGCGGTTGGTTTTGGGCGATTTTCAAATGTAGATTTGAGGATCTTCTGGATGGAAAGTTCGGATTTAGGCTTCCCCAAGAGGTAGATATTAGGACTGGTTATTAAATGCCGAAGAGTTTGACCGATTTGGTCCATTATTGAGAAAACGGCGAAATTTTCATAATCGAGGCATTTGGGCGCTCAAAGAAAAAAAATTGGCTCGTTTGAAAAAACGAGTGATTTTCGGCGGTCCTTGTTTACACCAGCAGCGGCTTGCACAGTGGAAAACGATTCATTCCACACAGGAAGTGAAAGTGAAAACGACGAACGAGAGAGATGATGCAAGGCCATCTGTGAAGCAAGTTAAGGGAGTGGGAAGTTCGAATGTAGTCGAAGGTTGGAGTAGAATCTTAACTGGTAGAGGTGCGTGCGCATCTCACATCCGTAGCCTGACGAAGAACACCCGTTTAGAAGCTTTCGAGAATTCGCTAGTTTGAAGAAACACTGGAATTTTTGGCGTTGCGTACATCACAGTACGTCGACATGAATGTAAACCAAAGTAAAAGTGCCGAAAAATCGGTAATTAGCGTTGGATTTAATGTCTATTTCGTAACATTTATGAAGTTGTGAGTTAATTTTGCTGCAGATTGAATTTGTTAAATGTTTGAAACTTTTTTTTTGGGGGGGGATTAGCTTTGCCAGGACATTTAATAGGCGATTTACGGTAATAATAAAATTCAGATTCCAAGCCCCTTCAAGGATCTCCAGGCTTTGCAATTCCTACGAGTTACACTCCAGTAACAGTTCTAAACAGTTCTAAGAAAGTGTAACAAGTTAACAGCTTAAAATACTTACTGATCGTATAGTTTGATGACACGGTCTGAATGCTGTAATTTTTTAAGTAAGGTGATCTCATTCTTATAAGCCATACTAGTCGACTCGTCCGTATCTTCTAATTTGACACACTTGATGGCGAGTAACAACTTTTTTTCCATGTCGTATACTTGATACACTTTGCTTGATCCCCCTTTGCCCAACACAGACAGGACAGTGTATGACCTTCCATTGACCATTATTACGCTGGAAACTGGTGGTGGTGGTGGTGGTGCCTGTGTTAAGTAAAAACAAGAATTACTTTTAATAAGGAGGGTACGGTTGCGAATGAATTGCAAAATTTCTTGTACAGAGTGGGGTGGCATGAGACATATATTTTTTATCCAGATAAGGTTTTTAAAATTATCCTGATAACCTACTCTCTTGACAGAACAAATTTTGAGGCAGGAATAACCATAATAATTTTTTGTTAAAGGATAAAAAAAAAAACTTTGCTGAACCCTGCAATTAAATAGGCTGCTTAGCCTCCATAAGTAAAAGTACAATAAATTAAATTAAATTATAAAAATTGGTCATTTACGAAATGTTAGAAAGCTTCAGGGCAGTACTCGTTATGTTTGCGATGAGAAACTTGGTCAAGTGATTAATATTGCAGTTGAATTTAAACATAATAATGTTTCTTTGTTTGCCAAACATATTAACCTGATAATTTAGCATTACCTTGTCCCTCAATTAATGTCTCCCTGGAGGTTTTTAAGTTGCTTGTAGCCGCCTGCTTGCATGACCCACTGCACATGCGCAGCCCTCTCTATATATGCGAGAACGTGGTCGGTCTCAGCATTAATCTTCCTCCAGAGGTTCCTACGCGTCACGTCTCCCGCATTTCGCTTATCTCCTCGCGATAGAAGCTGCCCTTTCGCTCATCACGGATGCTGTGCTCTCTCTTGCTGCTACTCCGACCGTCCGCGACAACCGTTGCGCGCCCGGCTTAGTCCGGGACGTTCATGTTGTGAACGACGAAGACGATTCCCCGTTGCCAGGAATTTGAATTTTTTGTCTTTCGCTCATCTCCTTGTGATGGAAGCCACCCTTTTCCTCATCGCTCCGACCACAGATGCTGTGCTCTCTCCTGCTGCTACTCCGACCGTCCGTGACGACCGCTGGGCGCCTGGCTTAAACAGGGTCGTTCATTTCGTCAACGACGAAGACGTTTCCCCGTTACCAGAAATTTGGATTTTTGTCTTCTGCTCATCTCCTTGCGATGAGAGCCTCCCTTTCACTCATCACTCCAGCCACGGAAGCTGTGCTCTCATCTGCTGCTACTCTGACTGTCCGCGACGACCGCTACACGCCCGGTTTAGACCGGGACGTTCATGTCGTCAACAACGAAGACGATTCCCCATTGCAAGAGGCCAACATGCATGATTGGGTTGCGTCCACTGTGAGTCAGGAAAGCCGTAAAGGCCTTTCGCCCATCTCTGACTCCGCCGCCAAGAAGCGCAAGCATTCTAACTTCCTTTCGTACAACACACCGATTCCTGCCACGTTGCAGCAAGCCCAGACCACTCAAATGCCTGCCGCAAAACACATTCATTTCCCGGATGACAATGCAGGCAACCCGTCTTATTCTCGTTTCGGTTTCGATTGTTTTCAACAACGATTGAAGTTGCTACCGAGCTTTGGTTACACAATGTCATCTCGATAATGTTTTCAAACAACTGGGTCAAGACTTATGGCCTCATTCGAGTGAAGACTGTTCCTGTTTTCCACAGCTTGTCTCAACCAGGGTTACCCCTAATCTCGAGTGAAATGCAGACAAGTTTTCTCACCATGCTGCTGCTTTTCTCATTTGTGGCTCATACCCACGTTTTAAGTGAAAATTTAAGGTTGGATGCCATCCGCAGTTCTTGCTTCTTTTCTCGCCCGTGGCCGTCCCCACGTCTCAAGCGAAAATCGAGTCATCTGTTGATGTCCACACTGCCGCTCGTCCCATTCATTGCTAAAACCTAAGCTTTGAGTGATGAATCAAGTTGGAAGCCATCTACACCTCCTGCCACTTGTCTTGACCGTAGCTCGCCCCACGTAACGAGTGAATATCAATTCAACAGTTGCTGTCCACTGCTGCTCGTCTCACTCGTGGCTAAATCCCACGTTTTGAGTGAGGAACCAAGACAGAAGCCGCCTACACCTCTTGCCGCTTATCTCGACCGTGACTGACCCCAAGTCTTGAGCGAAAATCAAGCCAACTGTTGCTGTTGACTGCAGCTCGTCTCACCCGTGGCTAAATTCCACGTTTTGAGTGAAGAACCAAGATGGAAGCCGTTTACAGCTCTGGCTGCTAGTCTCGACCATGGCTGACCCCACGTCTCGAGCAGAATCAAGTCGACTGTTGCCGTCTACTGCTACTCGTCTCACTTGTGGCTAAATCCCACGTCTTGAGTGAAGATCCAAGACGAAAGCCGTTTTCACCTCTAACAGCTCGTCTCGACCATGGCTGACTCCACGTCTCGAGGAAAATCAAGTCAACTATTGCTATCGACTGCTGCTCGTCTCACTCGTGGCTAAATCCCTCGTTTTGAGTGAAGATCCAAGACGGAAGCTGTTTGCACCTCTTGCTGCTTGTCTCGACCATGGTTGACCCCACGTCTCAAGTGGAAATCAAGTCACCAGCTGCTATCCAAACTGCTGCTTGTCTCAACGTGACTAAAAAAAAATAAAAAAAAAAAAAAATAAATACCTACGTTCTGAATGAAGAGTCAGGTCGGAAGACATCTCGTTCTCTTGCTGCTATGCTGCTGGTTTGTCCGGGGCTGACCCCACGTTTCAAACGAAAATCAAGTCTACAGTTGCTGTCCACACTGATGCCCGTCTCATCCGTGATTAAAACTCGCGCTTTGAGGTAAGAATCACGTCAGAGGCCATCGAGCATCGCTTGCTGCTTGTCTCATCCATGACCACCCCACGTCTCAAGTGAAAATCACGACAACAATTGCTGCTCACACTGGTGCTCGTCTCATTCGTGGCTAAAACCCACGTTTTGAGGGAAAAACCAAGTCAGAAACGACCGCAACCGTTTCAAGCCTAGTGTAAATCAAGACATCAATGGCCGTCCACACCGATGTTCGTCTCATCCAAGACAAATCGTCATTTTTCACTGCAAATCCCGTCTCACTCCAAACAAGCCGACTACGCCAGAGCCCTGGCTTACATAAGGAAAGAAGGTGGAACCAGTTCAGACTGCTTCACAACTTAACTTCCGGGATTCTCGACCTCTGCATATTATTATATTATTATATAATAATTATATATATTATATACCGTATATCATATTAATACACAATTTTCAGTATTTAACATTGGCTTGGAACAAAATTACTTACACTCCTACAGTACAGACTTGGCCAAAACAGTTCAGTTCACTTCATTTAACCGGCAAATTTTTGACAATTCTCTACTGATCATCTCCTTAAGGCCTTCAGCCGGAGGAAAACTGCGCTTTCACGCATGAACGTCTTTCAACTGGCACACATTTAAATCTCCCTCGTTTCTCTGTAGGTCTTATCCTCCCAGTGGGCCTAGTTTCGCTGGAGGAGTTGGATCGGTTGTCAGAATCGTTGCCTTCTTGAATGTCAGGTACAGGGAGAAAAGGCTTCCACAACTATTTTATTCATTTATTTAAACGCTGGGTGTTGGACATTCACTTTGCCAAGAAAATGGAATTTGACTACTGATGTCCTAGAGTCAGCTTTTAAAAATATCAATAAAATAGTAACCCCTTCACGGAGCAAGAGAATGCAAGATGAGTGGAAGACTTTTTTCCCCTGTCCGAGACGTTCAAGAAGGTAACGATTCTGGCAACCAGTCCACCACCACCAGTGAAACGCGGCCCAC
Organism: Lithobius niger; assembly: GCA_023313725.1. Taxonomy (NCBI): domain Eukaryota; kingdom Metazoa; phylum Arthropoda; class Chilopoda; order Lithobiomorpha; family Lithobiidae; genus Lithobius; species Lithobius niger. The sequence goes on along the minus strand of JAHWFP010223924.1, from coordinate 55,378 downwards.
TGAGAGTGAAAGGCCTACGGAGAAACGAAGGATATTCAAATTTGTGCCAGTTTTAAGACGTTCACATGTGAAAGTGCAGGGTTCCTCCTGCCGAAGACCTGAAGAAGTTGAGTAGAGAATCATCGAAAATTTGTTAGTTTAAATGAAGTGAACTGTTTTGGAAAAGCATGAACTGTACTGTAAGTTACTTTGTTCCACGCCAAAGTAAAATAACCGAAAAATCAGTATTTACAATTTCTTAAAGGTGCCACACAACCTTCTGTTCTGAAGAAAGCCAGGAGTCTGGAGAAGATCTGTACTAAATACATGACATATGAAGCACATTTAAAGTTTAACCTAACCTGCAAGAGAGGGAATCTACACAGATGCGATGAAGGTAGATTGGTAACAGTCTACCTAAACTTGATGCCGAGTTTTTTAATCTCCTTTACAATGGAATTATTCAGCCAAATGTTGAATATGCAAACTTGTGCTGGTTGTCGTGGTTACAAAAGGATACAGAGCTGCTTGAGAGTGTACAGACAAGAGGAATGAAATGGCTCACCAAATATGGTAGTAACAGCTACCCAGAGCGCAGCCATGCCTTTGATTTGACTACTTTTGCCACAAGGCGCACTCGTGGTTCCTTGGTTGAAACCTTTAAATTGCTTGACAGAGGCACCGAAGAAACATTTTTCAAGCGGTGCACTGGAAACAAGACGAGAGGGTATCACTTCAAGATTATGAAGCCTTCTGCTCGACTGGGCATCCCAAAGGACTTCTTCTCTGTTAAGACTTAACGACTGGAACAGAGGAAGCAAGCGGTGTTTACTGTGACGTGAGTACGACATTGCAATTCAAAGTTTACACTTCACCACTAAAAAATGAACAATCACAAACTATGTCCACTTGAATTTTCGGTGGAATTACGCAGCGTCCACCTTCTTCACAAGTCCAGGCAAAAAACGAAGTACAAAACGAGGTTCACATTGCTTCAGGCAGTGTCAGAATGTGAATCAGAATTTGAATTTGCCGCGTTTTCCGTTGGACCACTGATCTTTATCGCGTGCTCAAACACTGATTTCCATTGCTTGCTGAGATTTTTGGCGAGCTCTGGTCTTACTAGTCGGTCGATGTTGGGATAGGATGGATGGGCAATGATCATGAGTGCTGCACCCTGCTTCCGAAAATGTTGGATGGCAAGAGATTCTAACCCACGAAGGTGGGCGTCATTCGGAGTATTAGACTTCAGCAGGACAGAGGTGAGTTCCCACGCTATCTGGTGATTTTCTTTTCGTTGGCGCACGGAAATTCCATTGAGTGGGTCTAATGTCCGTACTTTTCCTTGGTGTGCATGTATTCTCGTTTGGAGTTTTCGGTGTATCTCTCCAATGTAGATCGATGTGCGGTCCTTGCATGGCACGAAGTACACAACAGACTGGAACAGTCTGGATTGTAAAATCCTTAGTAACTGTAGAACTGTGGGGCACCTTCAAAAAACACTTTGACTAATAAGTTTTCCACCCATAAGTTTTCATATGACTGCCGGCAACAAGCTTTAGCTTTCACTGAACTGTATATAATAATAATAATAAAAACAAAAGCTTTTTATGACAAAACGGGAAACAGATTGGTAAGCACGCCACACATTTGTTTCTATCGAGAGAATTAACGAATGCCACCGTAGGATGAATAGCTTGAAAAAAGATTTTCAAAGCACTTGTGAAATACTTGAAGGTACTTGGAGCAAAACTGCTACGAGAAGTAGTTGAGCAAGTAAAAACGAATGGTGAACAAAGGCAAGCTGCGCTGGAAATGGGACATTTTACGAAGCTTAGCGGATGAAATATTCATCCACTTTCCTACACGCGGAACGAGTCGACTAGTAAAGGAGGGTGAATAGTTGAAAATTAGCATGTTCACGACTGTGATAGTAGACCACGTGGTTGCCGTTCTGATAACCGATCTGACAACCAAAACTCCCAGTGCAGTAAAACACACCAATCATGCTGAGGGAAACATTGCTGCCGTTTTGGACAACGTTGAGTAAGCGAAACACGACCGAGGCCTATGTGAGTTGAGCCAACACCAAGTTGTCCCACGACCCCACCCCTTTGTTGTCAATCCGTAAACTAGTAAAGGAGAGTGAATTGTTAAAAATTTGTGTCTTCTCGCGCCCACTACAGCTATTTTAGACCCAGCACCAGAGTTGTTACGATTATAATCAAGTGATTATAATCATTGACCAGGTTGACACAAAACTGTTGATATACAAGTAAAAAGAACTTAACAACCCAAAATAAAATACACTGCTCTTGAAACTTCTGCAGTCAGGAACGTATCTCATACTTTTTTGGCCTAATCCATACAAAAATACGCAACTGACTAGGAACAACCAAAATAGGAAAATGAATGGCAACATTCAAACCCTTAAATCCAGGAAAAAACTAAAGGATTTTGCAACACATTACTTCTTGGTGGCGACTAGCAACTGAAGCTGGTTACTGCGGTGTGCATGTTAACATTGAAATTTATACATGGCAATCACGTTCTAAATTTTTAATACTTAAGATCTATAGGTATTTGCATTTTGGCAGTAGCAACTGCCAAGCAAGAAATAGAGCAAACTCTAGCAACTTTCAAGTATTAAAGGTTTAACTCACTCAACTGGTTTTGCACGTCGGCGAATTTTCGATCCTTTTCGCGGATCTTCTTCAGGCCAAATTAAAGTTATATACACTATTTAGTATTTACACATATTCATGACGAATTTCCGGAGCACTACATCCCGTCCTTCTTCTTTGCTCGTGGTGGTTAGTGGTGGCCGTTCTGCAAGTTTGAATTTAATTGTTTTATGGCCCCTGTTGGGATTGGGTCGGCTTGGGTTTGCTTCAGTGCTGGGATGGGTTTTCGTTGTAGGTGGTGAGGAACGAGTGCATTTACGTTTCTGAAGGCCCCTTTGGTGAGATTGCAGGGGGTTGGTTTTTGGAGATCTATGGCGATGGATTCTAGGGCTAGTCTGGGGTAGAGCTTCTTCTCTTTAAAAAGGATTTCAGTGTTCCGGAAGTCGGGAAGATGGCCTGTGTCGACGAAATGTACTGCTAGCCCATCATTTAGGTCGAATTGTTGAACAGCTGATTTGTGCTCTGCATTTCGGGTTTTGATCATGCGTTTGGTGTGATCAAACCCAAGCCGACCCAATCCCAACAGGGGCCATAAAACAATTAAATTCAAACTCGCAGAACGGCCACCACCAACCACCACGAGCAAAGAAGAAGGACGGGATGTAGTGCTCCGGAAATTCGTCATGAATATGTGTAAATAGTGTATATAACTTTAATTTGGCCTGAAGAAGTCCGCGGAAAGGATCGAAAATTCGCCGACGTGCAAAACCAGTTGAGTGAGTTAAACCTTTAATACTTGAACATTATGCTTACGAAACCTCAACGTAAAATGCCCATTTTCAATCTAGCAACTTTAACTGTGTCATAATTATTATTGTAATCTTGTGTGATATTAAAATTTGGTTATAATCAAAATAATCTTGATTATAATCAAAGTAATCCGATTAATATGATTATTTTAAAATAATCATGATTATTCAAATATAAAACTTGAACAAGTTTAAATCAAAAACTGCGATGTTAGGCACCACAACTATTGAAGAGTGGGGGAGGGAGGGGGGGGAGTGGAGCTTGCAGCTCAAACTCAAACTGTTTAATAGAAGGAATATTTCGAAGTTGAAGGCTACGAATTGGTCACTACGAATGGGAACCTGAGATCTCTGAAGAAAAACAAGATGCTGTCCGTATACACTGTCCCTAATAGTAAATAAACAATGTAGGGGTCAGTAGAGATTATAGGAAAAATTATGTTAATAGTTTGCTTTAAAAGCACTAGGCAAAAGATTAAATATACCAGCTTAATGTAATGCTTCAACACATTAATTCCTAGTTATTTCGCAGCCGCAAAATAAATTACGGTAAATAAGATTTTCATGGTCAACAGAGATCGTCACCGCTGTTCAGAATAAAAATAATAAATACTTATAATAAACATGTATCATAAGCACACACATAGCAATGGGATGCCTGTCCTTGTTCCCCCTAGAACAAACACTAAACTGGTTGGCTTTATGCCGAAAATAAATCAAAGTATTTACAGTAAATACATGAGTTGCGATAATGGCGAGTAGCGCTGCGTGCGCTTACGGCGAATTTTAAGAGTTTTTTCTTAAGATCATAAGAAATTATTGGAGAACAAATTCAAGGATTTGTTTCCGTAGGATGCAAAATAAAGTGTTGGTCTATTAAACGGTGAAAAGTTCAGTCATTTTGGTCCATTATTCGCTGAGATACAGACGTTTGAAGTGGAGGTATTTTTGGTGAAGGCCAATGTCTAGGCCTACGCTGATCAGCGCAAGAAAAAAAAGTTAAAATCGAGTTTTTGGCGGACTGCCGTTACATCTAACAGCTCATCTGGCCAATACCTACAAGCAGGTTGTCAGCACCCGTCCTCCCAGATTTGTTCATGACAACTTCACTATAGGCAATGAAGGAGACCTAGCTAACGGCTGTGTAAGAAACCCTCATTCGGTGGGAAAGTGATTTCCAGTTCATGTCTGAGAAGGAACAGAGTGGGCATGTTCCATTCCTCGTCACTGATGAGTAGAGGAGAAGACGGGAAACAGAAGTGAACCCACAGTCAACAAGAGGGATAAACCTCAGGGTAACCAAAAGCTCAATTGCCAACCATTATTCAGGCTGACAAGGAAAAATATTTGAAGCTAAAATATCCAGCCAAGGTCATCAATGACGCTCTTAAGAAAGCCATTGCATGAAAAAAAAAACCCCTGATGAAGACCAAGGATGAAGACGGGTACCTACGTGAAGCACCAATGTTGGCCATTACCTACCTTTAAGAAAAAGCCTAAAGGTGAAGAAAGCACTATCCAAAGTTGGCATCCATTTGCTTTTCCTGAACCTGTACAATATGAGGTGGACGCTGGAGAACCAGATGCTACGCGAAAGAAAATCTGCTGATTCCCAGGATACCCCTGGTCCAGAAAACCCTACCAACGATGTTAGACCCAGCTATGTGGTACCCGCGAGCAACCAGACACCCTCAAGCGGACCTTCAGGGAGACATTCGGGCAAACCAAGCCATGGCAATAACACTAGATCGAAGTGCGCAAAGCTCATGAGGAGTGCATCGAAATCAGTTCCTGAGAGCTCAAGCAATGAGTGTAGTTAAGGAGCAGGGAACTCACCAAATACAAGTACTCTAAGTGCCACCTACTAAACTACCCAATTCCATCGGGGCAGTTTACTGGGTCCCCTGCAAAGGGTGCCCTAGTGGGAATGTAAGCGCGACAAAAAGAAGAGTTAGCGTTCCTAAAAGACACCATCCACAAAGACGCAGCGCGGTCGCCCTCCACGTCATAAAACATCAAAATACCGATGACCACCGGTTAATTTTGGTTTCAATTGCTTAATACTCACATATTTCTTTCGTTTTAATTTAGGATTGCTATAAGTGGCCTCTTTTGAGCCCTTGCATCTCCTTTTCACTTTTATTTGAGTGAATAGATTGCTTTTATTAGTTTATTATACACGTTACCTGTGAATTTCAGCATTCCTTCTCCGAATCCTTTCTTTCCCTAGACGTTTCAAAGTTGTTTAGAGCAGGCCAAATGCATAACCCAACTACACATGTCCTGCGCAGTTCCTACAATTTAGGCAAGTAACACAAGGTTTTGCAATCCACTTAACGACTCGTAACTCAAGAGGGAAGGTAGAGCGGGTAAAGGTAATGTATATTTTCATATCGGGCAATAGAAACTAAAACCAGTAGCCAACGATATTTTCACTTTTCTAGTTGCTGTTTTCACTAGCACTGCGTGCGCTTACGGCGAATTTTGAGAGTTTTTTCTTAAGATCATAAAAAAATATTGGAGAACAAATTTAAGGATTTGTTTCCGTAGGATGCAAAATAAAGTGTTGGTCTATTATACATTGGCTCTGAATTTTAGCATTCACTGTAGACCTCGTCACCGTGGTAGTGGGCACCACCTGGCAAAAGTGACTAGTTGCCCTAGGGTTATAAACTGGCACCTCCAAATAGTTGCAAACTTCGCACTTTCATGAAAACAGCAAACAGGAAATTTGGTTTTCTTTGTGGGTTCTGGAGGCCCTGAAAGGGGCTGATTTGATAAGAGATCTGGGTCTTGCTTCTGCATCAGTGGTGTTCTTACTGTTTTTAAAAATACTTACGGGGGTAGGACAACAGGTCTTCCTACGATGATGGGTCCCAGACAGTGTAGTCCCTTAGGTTGCTTCAACGTTTCACTAAAGTGGTGGCTCGTAAAGACGGAGTGCTCCTTCGGAATGCGTCTTGCAGCATTTCGGGAACTGCGACGTTGGTTGTGGAAAGCCCATGGTGTTACGATTGATCAAGGTTCGTGGGCTGTCATCTTAATGTTGTTGTCAGCGCATTTTATGATCAGGACTTCATGCGCGTTGGTAATGACCGTCATTATCCATGACGTCGTTATTCTTGTCAACGTTTTGTCAAAGACAATTCTGAAGGGGAGGGAGAGCTGCATTGGGCCTTTGTGAAAATTGTTCTCCGTCCCTTGATGTCAAAGAAAAACGAAATGCACGTTCAGGACAAAGGAGACGCCAGGATTCATCGTCAATTATGTTAGTGAGCACTGGGATTACGATTGGCTGTGATGTTTTGCAGGTTTTCTGAGTTTTGGCCCGAAATGATGCAGGTCTCAGATGGATGGCGCTGTGATTCACGTAGAAGAAGCAGTGAGCAGGGTCGAGAGTTGGCGCCCAACCTTCATTGCAGCGTGATCTTTGAATCACGGTGAAGGTTGATCGGAAGGTTCCATTCTTCACAAAAAGGTGTTATCGGGTGGGATCCGTGTGATCTTTGGGGTGACGATAATCAATCTCCAAGGAGTAGGCAGGTGGCGAAGTTGGTGAAGGTTCCTTCGCTTCCCTGAGGTTGACATGTTACTTCAGACAGGATCTGGTGGGATGAAGGATCGAAGGGCGAAGCAGACGAAGGCTCCTTCCTTTGCCTTGGCTGGACCTGTCTTTTTAATCTCGAGTCACTGGTGCGAAAGACTGAAGAGTGAAGGCGACCAGTATTCCTTCATTTTCCTGAACTTGATATGTAAAGTCAGCCTGGAGTCAGTGGGACGAAGGTATGCAGGTCAAGAAGATGAAGGTTCCTTCAATTTACTGGGCCTTACTTGTAATTGTAGTGTGGCGTCAGTTGGACGCAAGACCGAAGGGCGAAGGCGATGAGGGCTCCTTCGTTTTCCTGAGCTTGACTTGTTTCTTCAGTCTGGAGTCGTGGGATGAAGGACTGATGATGAAGGTGATGAAGGCGCCTTTGTTTTCTTGAGCATGGCTTGTTACGTCAAGTGTGGGGTCAATGGGACAAAGAAATGAACAGCGAAGTGAGTTCAGTTTTACAGAGCTTGTCTAATGACTTCAGTCAGGAGTCAGTGGGCTGAGGGACTGGAGTTGAAGCCTGTGAAGGTTCCGTCGACTCCTTGAAGTGGATTTGTCACTTCAATCAGGAGATGGTGAGACGAAGAATAGCAGAATGAAGGTGACGAAGGGTCCTGCGTTTCCTAGAGCTAGATTTGTTGCCTCAGCTTGGAGTTCACTGGGGAAGAGACTGAAGAGAGAAGGCGACGTGGATTTCTTCATTTTCGGATGTTGTCTTGTTTGAGTTGTCTACAGGAGGGTGAAAGACTGAAAGACGAAACTTCCGAAAGACAAAAAGAGGAGTTTGGGGAAAACAAAAGCAACAACATGCGGTGGTCGGTGGAAAACGGTGTTTTGACGATGTATTCCATTTATCTTGTTCCACCTTGTTGACCGTGGTCTGTGTCGAGAAGGGAAGGTCGTAAGAACGATGAGACCGGACGAACGTTGAAAAGATCTCGTTCTGTTAGGCGGAGCAGTGAGGTCCAAAAACGTGGGAGGTTCTTCTGCCTGACAACTTCATATCTTCCATCGAAAGGAAACGACTTGACAGGTAAAAGCAAAGAGGCTTGTTTCCGTTTTGGGGTTAAGCATTGAGTTTTTCATGAGGTCTTCCAAGGTTGGAGAAGGGAGGCCATGACAGCGAAGTGGGATCGTGATGTTGTGTTGCTCGTTTCTGTTGGCTTGCATTCAACCATACGAAATGAAACGTAGGAGGGAGTGCTGAGCCGGGAGCAGGGAAGCGACGGTTACCAACAACAGTGGATTCACCGAAGAGCGGATGTGAGGCGAGCGAACGCCGAACAGACGGTGGTGAAGCGTGGCGATTGAAGCTTGCGCTGGGACGTCGATGATGGTCATCCCATGGAATGAACCCATCGAGACGAACGTGCTGTGGTAGAAGGACAGGAGCTCTGCCGGAAGCAGGGGACGGACGACGGCAGATAGTAACCGCAGGGTCACGGCAAGCTGGGTGAAAGGCGAGGAACCGATGTAGGTGATAGCTGGGTCGGTGAGAGAGGTCTTCGGGCGAAGAAGATGCAATGCCGTTAGATGATTCAGACGGTGTTGCCAAGGAATCAAACATCAGTGAACCCATGATTGGTGCAGGAAGCGGAAATCTTGAAATGAAGGCAAATGCAACCGAGAGCAAGACAGACCAAGTTAAGCAACACAAAGATGCGGCAAGATGCAATGCGTGTTTAGATGCAGGCGTCAGCCGACGGGTGAGGTCCGGTTAAGGGTGCCATCCGTGAAGCAAAACGAACGATGACTGGAGGCAGTTGACGATGGTGATGAGCACTTCGACAGCAGACCAGTGCAGTTTGAGCAACATTAAATGCGGTGGTGAGATGCAATGTGTGTGCTGCTGCAGGCGTCGACCGAAGGACGAAATGGGGACAAACGTACCCAAGTTCCATGGAGGAAAATGAACAACGGACGGTGGCAGTCAATGTTGGAGGTGAGCGCTTCGACCTGAAACCAAGGGGAATGCAAACGAAGGCGGACAGTGCAAAGCGAGCAACCTGACGATACAGTAATGTATTCGTAGTTTTAGGCGTGGGACGAAGCTGCCAAGTTCCATGCAGTAAAAACGAACGACAAACGGAGGCAGACACAACGTTGATGGTGAGCGCTTTGACTTGAAATGAAGGTGAACGCAAACTAAGGCGCAAGATGGAATGTGTGTGCATCTGCAGGCATCAACCGGGGACGTGCTAAACAGTTCCGTGAAGCAAAACGAATCACGAACGGATGCAGTCAATGTTGGTGGTGAGCTCCTTGACTTGAAACGAAGAAGAACGCAAACGAAGGCGTAAGATGCAATGTGTGTATAGCTGCAGGCGTCAGCCGAAGGGCAAGATGTGGACTGATATGCTAAGTTCCATGAAGCAAAATGAACAACAAACGGAGGTAGCCAATGTGGGTGGTTAGCTCGACTTGAAACGAAGGCGAACACAAATGAAGGCGTGCAGCTTTAAGCGCACGCTAGAGGAAAGCGAATGGCAAAACCTTGTGTTACTTGCCAAAATTGGAGGAACTGCGCAGGTGGTTACGCAGCTGGCAAGCTCTAAACAACTTTGAAATCTCTAGGATAAGAAAGCAGCATTCGGGGGAGGAATACTAAAATTCACAGGTAATTGATATTTTCGTGGTAGTTGGGATGGCACGAGGGTAATGCAAGCACACCTCTGCGCTCGAGGCACTGGCAATCCAACATTGCCAGGAAAATGTAATTCGACTGCTGAACGTCCAGAGCTAGTGTTTAAAAACATCAATAAAATAGTAACCCGTTTAAGGAGTAAGAAAATGCAATACGAGTGGACGCCTTTTCTCCCAATCTTTTGACATTCAAGAAGGCAACGATTCTGATAACCAGTTAACCTCCCGCAGTTAAACGATGGAGATTAAAATTTGTGCCGTTGATAGATCCAAGGCCTCAAGAAGATGACCAGTAGAGAATTATCAAAAATTTCCCAGTTTAAATTATGTTAACTGAACCGTTTTGGCAAAGCGTGATCTGTACAGTAAGGAATAATAATAAAAGTTTCAACCACGTTACGATGGTTGGAAAACGGAAGAGCGGTGAGCCACTGACACCGTAACCTAGATTGGGTGTTTAAGAAGGGGCAAAAGATTTTCAGATGCCGGCGAACGACGAAACCCTCGTACTGTGGACTGGTTTACAGCATGCTTACTCAGAGCATTCCCAATACGGACTACCCGAACCGAGAATAAATTTTGGCGAGTATTGTGAATATAAACCTGCCTAACAAATTTCCATTGGTGACCCCTAGTACAAATATGTCCCGGCGCCAAATTAAAGAATGGGAGACTCACAGCAGTGAGACCATGCAAAGTCTTAAAATAAGATCAAACTTGATACGTCTCAACTCAAGTAGTTCCAAGCTGGTCAGATTAAGAGGTTACCGAATAGCTAAAATCTCAAAAACCTAGAAGACGATTTGTAAATGTGCGCTGAACAGCCTCAAGAAAGACAATATCACCCACAAGATGCGGTGGCCACACTGGGGGTCGCATATTCTAACAGTGGTCTTACATTTTGCCAGTCCCCCCCCTGTCTGGTTGGCTAAAAATGGTATCTTTTACCTAGGAAAACATACACAACCTGTTACAGAGTTCAGACAATTTTTCAATTTCCCTGATATTTCCAGGTTTTGTCTGAACACGGGGTCACGGTGTTTTCGGTTGGCGTAGTGATTGTTGGTCGAGCCAAGAGTCCGCTTGACGGAGGTGGATTTCGAAGCGATGGGAAAACTGATGCGGAGCTTCAGATGGTGGAACAGAGTGGAGAGCCCACAGGAAGGGGGCCACGTTGTTTTTGTTTTGAGCAGCGGTTGGAAAGCCGACGAGACCCAGCGTGAAGACGGTAGGAGACAGCAGCTGACGTTGATAAAGGTGTGATTAAAGGTCAGCTTTCAGAAGGTGGAATGAGTCTAGGAGTACACAGGAAAGGAGTCACTTTGTGCTCGGGTGGAGCGGTGTTCGTAAGGTCGACGGAATCCGGACTGAAGTCGGTCGGAGGCGGATGTCGATGTCAAAGAGGTGTGCGACAGAGACTTAGCTTTCGAATAGGGAACGGGTTCGTGGCCTCGCGGGGGGGGGGGCTACGTTGTCTCCGGCTGATGTCTTTCTGCGGTGGTGGGAGGTGTTTGTAGATTTTGAAAGGCACACGTCCAGATAAGCTTTCGGATGGTGGCAGGTGCCGGAGCTCAGGGGAGAGCCCAGGTTTATTAGGCAAGGACTTTAACCTGCATCTGACGTCGAGCTTTTGGATGGGAACAGACCCGAGAGAGCCAACGGGAACAAGCCACAGTGGAAAACAACCTTCGTCTTGGAACTTAGACAGAATGCAAGGGAAGAAAACAGTTTTGTCTTGAGCTCACTCAACTTAGATTTCCACCATGAATGAGACAGGGAGTCGAGTCGTCAATTGTTGTGATTACTTGAGATGTGGGTGTCCTGGAGTTGGCGGCCTCATTGGTGTCCTGGCGGGAGACGGCCGTGGGGGGAGACTGCATGCTGCGCAGAACAGGACAGCCGTCCTGCCAACCGTGGACAGCGTCTGGAAAGCTTTCGTTTGGGAAGGAGCAATCCATGAGTCCATGGAAAGGTGGATCGACGCCAGGAAACAACGGGGAGGGAGCCACGATGTCTTTGGCATCAGAAGTCAGCTTCGGAAAGAAATTGCCGTGGAGAGCCGTAAAGACGATCGTTGAAGAGAATACGGTGACAAACTAGTTTCATGGCGTGTAGCAGTCTCTATCATTGTCGGGATCAACCGAAACGAATGCAAGACGGGAGGAATGGGGTTGGCCAACAGTGGCTGCTGAGGTGGCAAGGCCGGTGAAGTCCGACGTAGCAGGGCAAATCCAAGTTTTTGGAGTGGTGGGTCATCCCCAAAAAAAGTCGGGGAAGGGGCCGCATGGCTTTATTCAGTGCTGCGGTCCCCATCGTTGTCGGACTCAACCGAAAAGAAAGCAAACTGGAGAATGGGGTCTCCCAGTGTTGTTGTCGAGGTGGCGACGCTGGTGAAATCAGACTTCGGCGGAAACAGTCCGAAGCCGAGCTTACGGAAAGGTGGATCGTCACCGGGAAGCGACGGGGAAGGAGCCACGTTGTCTTCGTTGAGTGCTGAGGTCTCCATCGTTGTCGGAATCAACTCAAAACGAAAGCAAGATGGAGAATGATGCGGCTGGCTTTCGGAAAATGGTTCGTCCCCGGGAGGCGACGGGGAGGGAGCAACGTTGTCTTCCTCAGTTGGTGCATTGTCCATCGGAACGAAAATAAACTGGGTCAGTTGACAATGGCTGCTGAGGTAGCGAGGCTGGTGAGGTTCAACGTCAGTGAAAATAGTCCAAAGCCATGCTTTGGAAAGGTGGGTCAACCCTGGGAGTCAACGGGAAAGGAGCCACGATGTCTTCCTTGAGCTTGTGGTCTTCTTCGTTGTCGGAATCAACCGAAACGAAAACAAACAGGGAGGTTTGGGGTTGGTTGACAGCAGCTGCCGAGGTTGCAAGGCTGGTGAAGACCGATGTCAGTAGGAACAGTCCAAAGCCGAGCTTTTGGAAAGGTTGGTCACTGTCAGCCCCGAGGAGCCACGATGTCTTCATTGAGCGTGCGGTCTTCTTTGTTGTCGGTCGAAACGAAAGAAACCGGGTAGATAGAATTGGTAGCGGCGGCCGGGCTGGTTGGAGTCCGTTGAAGTGCACAGACATCAAATAGCATGAAGTGGCAGCACATTGATCAAGTTCAAGGAGCGTCGGCTGGCGACCATGAAAGTGAGTCGGCCAGTTGGTTCACGACTAGAGGCATGTAGCATCATCGGGTCGAATGCTGTCTGGACAGGCCCATCTGTCTCGCAACGAGTCGCAGCGTGACGGGGGGCTTGACGGATGGGAAGAGAGGTAGAGGGGAAGCGCCGGAGTCAAGGCGGTTGCAGTCTGCGTGTCTCGGTGTGTAGGGAGTTAGATGGTCTGCTTGAAGCGGGGATTCGACTCAATGGTTGTCGGCAGCACGGCAGGGTTCGTTGCCGGCTCATCCGAAGGCAGATGATTATCGGTGATGAAGATGTAGCAGACGGGAGGTTGTGATGACGGAAAATCCACATTTCGAAACGAATGGTCGGGAGATGAAACAATGTGGAGACATTTGCTGGAGGAAAATGAATGCCGAAAGCCTCTGCACTCTCGCTTTTATTGAGAAGGACTGCTTCATGCACGCGCATGGGGTTCCAGAGGTAACAAGGAAGTCTATTTTGTAAAAATATATGAAGCTTTTATAGGCAAAATAACGATTGTGCCTTAACTCCACTATTTTGTACTTGCGACCTTACAACACTTTAAGGGAGTGGGCACTTGCACTAACATGACATTTAATAGTTAATTTACAGTACATTTTTCAGTGAAGAGTTTAAATTTTTAGTTATGCCCAACCCTCTTGAATCTCAATCCAGTAGCAGTCGCCATTGGCCAGTAGGCCATAGAAAGCACTCGCCACTTCACAATTTTTACTACTCGCCACATACCAAATACATCCTGCATGATGCTCGGTTTCTCTAATTTATGAATTAATGAAATTGTACACTTTTCTTCAGCCCAAGTATTAATGTAGAAAAAGTTGTTATATAGCCCTTATAAATCAGAGCATAACGCTGCAAACCGTTCATCTCCAACTTGAACAGTTTCCGAGATAACCTTCTTTGAGTGGCCTTCCCCTTGATACTTGCCGCTTTAGCGAGCAAGACGAAATTCCAAGTCACCAACTGTTGATTTCCTTTGGCCAAAGGGCGAGTGACGACCGATATCAGAGAGGGGTCGGTTATGGCTCAGGTTTGTAGCTTTTTAGTCTGATGAAATCACCAATTTCTTGGTCGGTACAGTGTTTAGTAAATCAGTTCCTTACAGGATGGCTTTTAGCAGGCGAGTTCTTAACAATACTGTACTGAGGTATTAAAAGGTATCAAGGAAGATAGCGAGTGATTTCCTGAGCAAAACGTCGCGTACCGCATGTCGTAATCTCAAACAAATCCTGAGTTAGTGATATTTCAGCAAAATTTGCCAATAATGATACCACAAACATTGGCAGCCATTCCGATTCAGTATACCGTAAATCGCGTATTAAACGCCCAGTTAATGCTAACGCCCAGCCCCCTAAAATGCTTGAAGGTCAAAAATCGTAATAAACTGTTGTTGACGCCCACCCCTTAAAATAATCGATTTTCTGTGGCAAATTTAACTAAAATCTTATTCAGTTTTAACGAAATTAACGTTTCATCCACTTAATCTTGGTTTTTGTGTCAAAATTAAATTAAAGCTTCATACGTTTAACAAATTCAACTTTATCCAACACGATTCACGTGAGCATTTGTAATCACGGAAACTTCGGAAATATTAGGCCTAACGATCGATCATTGACGTGCTTGATCTCGATTCAATCTAGCAAAAACACAACGGCTTTATTTTCATTTTTTTCCACAAATTTAGTTTATTAAATTGTTCTCCTTCCAATATCTAAAACAGTTAAAACTAATTTTTAATCACTACCAACCTTGAAAACAACAACGCGATTGACGGCCGAGAAGCACATTCTGTGTTGACGGCAATTTCCAAAAAAAATGATCCGGCTGACGCGTGAGATCCGAGTTACCACGTAAAAAAAAATATTTTTTTTTTAAATGGTCAGTTCGGATATCAGGCGTCAACCGGATCATTTTTTTGGAAATTGCCGTTCACACAGAATGTGCTTCACGGCCTTCAATCGCGTTGTTGTTTTCAAGGTTGGTGGTGGTTATAAATTAGTTTTAACTTTGAATTATGTTAGATATTGGAAGGAGGACAATTTAATAAACTGAATTTGTGAATAAATGAGAATAAAGGCATTGTGTTTTTGCTAGACTGAATCGAGATCATGCACGTTAATGATAAGCCTAATCTTGTTTACGATCTTGTTCCGCACATGTTACCGAAAGTTTGTTTGGTTAGAAATTAGTTTTAGCTACTAATTATGTTAAATTTTGGAGGAGAGAGTATACAAGAGCCTAAATTTGTGAATAAATAAGAAAAAAAATTGTGTTAATGCTAGATTGAATCCAGATCACGCACGCAAATGACCACACTATCGCCGACTTTTCCGTGATAGAAAACTCCCTCCCTGGATAGAAATTAGTTTAGAAAATAGATAATACTTGTTTTTAACGCCCGCCCCCCAATTTTAGACAAATTAATTTTACAAGCCCATGGGCATTTAATACACGATTTACGGTAGTTATCAGTGCAGCCTTAGCCATTAATGTAGTTAGTCAATGGATACATTCAAAGCAACTGATTACGGCGCAAACTATCTGCTTACTGTACCTGTGAGTATGGATTGTAATAGTCAGGCCTGCTTCCTCCAACTGGCGTGAAAGGGTATCCTATTTGCGGGTTCATCAGCATAGGTACAGGTGTGGGCATATGTTGCATGGCAGGAGTCGAAGGATGAGCTCCCATCCCGGGAGTTTGCATTGGTGGATAAACTAACACATGGCCACCCCCTATTTCAGAGATCATCTTCTCTTGTGGTAGTGGATGACATTTTACGACCTTTTGGACTGCCGCCTGAGGTGGTAGTTTAGGAGGATGGAAAGCGATTTCATCTTCTGCTCTCGCAGAGGCAACTGGTTTGTCGCCATCTTTCGAGCTAATAGGTGCATCAAAGCAATCCTTGGGATTAGGTTCCAAAGCTGAGGGCACACGAGACTCTTGTTTCTGTTCAATACATGATCCAACTTTAAACTGTTCTGGAAACTCATCACTATGGCAACAAATGAAAAAAAGTTATGAAGTAATACAATTTACTACATCTGTAGGACAAACACCATATTCAAATATTGTGATGAAGACATTATCAAGGAAAGGTTGGGAGGAAGGTGGGTAAGTGAGTGTGAGCATACTAAAACTTTTAATAAAAGCAGTATAGTTGTTATAAGCATGTAGTATAATATTCTTTTTTGGGATACATGGAACCTTTTGTTTAAAGGAAACTTTGTTCTAGACGCTTGAGAGTTGTTGATAAATCGCTGTAGACTGCGGGTTTAAGAGCATAGGATGGTCACAGAGACCAATTGCTTATTTTTAAGGCTGGGCCGATCCCAATCTTTACCGATATTTGTAATATTAGTAGATATCGGGATCGTTAGATAAAATCCAGATAGCTTGGTAATAAACCAAATTGAAGATATTTCACTTCTCGTCGACCGATTTTGACGTTTCATTCAATACACCATTTTGAAGGTTTTTTCAGCAGCATTCCAATGGTCCAAACCGCAAGCAGCTGTGGTAGGGTCAGGACCTATTGTTTAGAAATTACACGGCAAAATATTAAATTTTACAGGGGGTTTTGTGTTTTAAAATGATTTTAGCATATGCAATACTATTTTAACCAACATTTTAAAATAATTACAGTATGTGCATTTAGGCCAATGCTTTCATGATTTTTTTTTATAAAGACATAGTTCAGTATTACAGTTTTAGGTTAACTGGGGTCGGTTTTCGGGATTTAGTATAAGTAATCGGAATGGGAATATGTTATCGGCCAGTTTTCTTTAATGATTGGCTCATGATCGCGGCTCGGGTTGAAAAAAGCTGATCGGCCTAGCTTCACTTTATTTCCTTTAGTTACTGTGATTCCTTCATAAAACTTAGGAACCCATCCTTTCTTAACTTTTAAACTACAAGTGCGGTCAACAAAATGAGTGGAGGTATACGATTCTAATTCTACCATTCCATCTTGTAAATTGGAAAATTATGTATGTTGGCATTGATTTTTACAAGAACACATACATATGTTGGTCCCACAGACCAGACCTTCAAAACAAGCTCTGACTTGCCCAGTTTGTCACTTCTGTTCCTGCTTACAGCAGGAGGCTCAAACAAGTTAAAACATGCCCAGTATTACATTTCTATTCCAGCTAACGACCAAGATGGTTCAGAGAGAAACCGTTGCAGTAATGCAGAATGTAACATTTTGTAGTGGACACAACAAACCCTCACTTCTGTTTACAACAATACTTAGTGTACCCAGAGCATTTACATTCAAGTATGCAGCAAGAGTAGCCAGACAACCCAACGATTTATTTTAGTCAGAATTCTTTATTCCAAACTTTTTTTTATTCAGAACAATTTATCGTAAGTGAATTTCATAACATTTCTGTAAATATAGCATACTTACGTGAATTTCAATTTTAAGAAATGGTTAACTTAAAAGGACATTCCTCCAAGCGCCATTTTTCTCTATCCTCCACATCAAGTATGGTCCCAAAGGTCTATTTCCTTCGTAAGTCAATCCCTTGGTAAAAATCTGCTTTAAAAAGTGGCATCTAGGAAATTTTCTGTTGAATAACTGTTAACTTTATTTACTGCGTCCCGCAGTATATCATGCATTGCGCGCTTACAATAATCATGACGTTTTATCTCTGTGTGTGCATGTACTAATTTGCTAATAATTACCAAGAGATCAAAAATCTAAAAGCGTAATGCGTTAAACATTAAACTTAATTATTCCAATAGATCGCCGAAGCAAAATTATAAGACACTAGCCTAGAAAATTATAAATTGTGATGTTAAAATATGAGAATCATTCCGGTTTGTGACGACACGATTAATGTGTTCGTGCTGGTTCGTCTATTACGCACAATGCCAAATGAGACAATAGCTTCGTTCTTCGCTGGAAAGAACGGAGCTACTATCTCAGATGACCTTGTGTTCTAGATGCGCGGAAGGCGATCAGCGCGAGCTGTTATTAGGCAGGCCGGGTGTCCCTTTAATTTTTTCCTTGACCATCTTTAAAAATTATTGCAGAATTACAACATTAAGTGAGAAGTTGGCATCAACCAATACCACATGAAAACGACAATTTTGCCAGCCCTCAGCCCGGCCGGCTGAAAATTGTTTCTTTTGCTGGAAAAACACATAACCTGTTAATTTCTGCATTAGTTCCTGGAACGATGCTGTTTCCCTGGACGTTTTTCGGTGCTCAGTAACTGCTGGTATCGTAAGCCCCAGAGGCAGAAATTTCTGCAATTGTCTGCGACACCAATTGTCAGAAAAAAATTTGTCTGCAGCTAATCTGTTTTTATCATATGGTTACCCACATGTTTATTGGTTTTTATGGAATAACTTTTCAGTGCTTTATCCTATTGATCTGGTTACTCCACCAATGGAAAGGTCTCGTCGAGATGATTAAAATGGTGTATTGGAATGTCAAAATCAGTCACAAATTGACAAAACGGCAGAATTTTGACCAAAATTTGTCTGCAGCGGCCTTCAACTGTCTGCGACGTACGTCGCGCTGATTCTGCCATGAGGGTCGTAACCCGACTGCGCATCTGTTCTGCACAGCCCCTCTTATTTAAGCGCATTTGTTGGCTATCATTTTTACCTCTCAATATGTCAGGCGGTGACACAAGAGGGGAGGTAGGGTGGGTTTGGTTATGTATTTTTCCAGCAAAAGAAACAATTTTCAGCCGGCCGGGCTGAGGGCCAACAAAATTGTCTTTCTCGTAGCTGGAAAAAAACTGTTACCTGTTAATTTTTGCATTAACAGTTAGACCTCGTCAAGAGTCTGGTGGCGGGCACTGCCCTGACAGGTTCCCTAAGGTTACTAGCCAGCTGTTCCCCCAAAAAGTTTCACCAACTTCTCACTTTATTAAGTAAACAAGATTGAGGGCTTGCTTCCGTCTTCGTTTTCTAAGTGCTTAAGGGGGCTGGATTACACATCTGGCAGTTACGATGGGGCCCAGACGATGTAGTCCATTGGCTTGCTTTGTCATCTCTCGGAAGTAATGGTTTATGAAGACGGAGCTATTTTGCCATGAAACTGCAGTCAAGATGTCCGAGACCAGAACGGAGTTGCGGAATGCCCAGGAGGTGGAGAGCTCCCTTAACTCGTGCGCTGTGATTCTAATGCTCTCGTCGTTACAATTGATGTTGAAGTCTTCATAAGCGCCTTGAATTGTCTCATGGATCCATTTTGATATGGTGGCCGCTGAGGTCTCGCCAAGGTTCTCTCGTAGGGCAGGAAAATTTGGGTTCTTCCGTTCCGTAAGCCTTCATTGGTTGTTCTCGAGCTGTAGAATCAAAGTGCTCGGACGGGGCAAAGGTGACGTTCGGGTTCTTGTCCCACGAATCCACGATGTGTGTTAAAGCCGGAATGACAATGGGATTGGTTGGCTCACAGGGTCGTTGCGTCTTGGCTCAGAAGTTTGCTCTTGGTGTAAGTGCGACATGGGTAATGCCAGGAGCAAATATGCAGTACGCTGGGTCAGCTGAGATTGCTTGGATGTCACTACAATGGATATTTGAAGCTAAGGTTAAGAGAAAGAAAGTCTTTCTGGTTAGGATGGCCATGGAACTGTTCACAAGCAATTCGTAAGGGTATTTTAGAAGCGTGTTCAAGACGATGGATAGATCCGAGTCTGGAAAGGTTCATTTTGTACTGGTCGTTCCATTTCGAACGATTTGATTAGGGACGAAATCTTGTGGTCATCGAGGTTATGGTTGCTTTCTGCAGCTTTGAAGACGGAATTAGGTGCTGAGCGATAAACAAGGATCGAGGAACCTTTCAGTCTTGCGGAAAAAAGTGTGTTGAGAAACTTCAATAGTTCGGCAATAGGGGGATTGACAGGTTTGACTTTCCTTCTGTCACACCAACGAAACCATCTTGTCCAGTGGCTGTTGTAGATTCGGTTGATTGAAGCTTTAATTGCGAGATTTGCGATTCTGAACACTTGCTCCTTATGAATGCTAGCTTTTCTGAGGAGTTTGTTGATAGTAGCCACATGTGCAGATGTAGGGTGTGGAGATTTTGGTGGGTCTTGGTGACATTTTGTTAAGTGAGTAGATCTGGTATCAGTGGAAGCCTTCTTGGGTCGTCTATTAGAAGGTTCAGAAGGAGCGGGAACCACGCTGCTGATGGCCAGTTTAGAGCTACTACCAGGAAGACCCTGCCTTGTTGGATCTTCTCCAGGATCTGCGGGAGTAGTTAGAAAGGGGGAAAAGGTAGGTGTATAGGTTCTCCCATGGGAAGGTCAAGGCGTCTCCTGCTGTTGCCCACTCGTCCGGGACTGGGTTTACGAAGAGGGGAAGTCTGGCATTGTGCCCCAGGTGTAAAGGAGCGATTCGCTGATGGATTTCTTTAGCATCCACTCCCCTGTTGGTGGTTTCTTGCGGGATACAGAGTCTGCATTGACATTCCTGCTGCCTGGGATGTGTAAGGGGAGGACTGTTGTGCCAAAGTGGATGCAGAAAAGGAAGATTGCCGAGGTTATTTCGTGCAGTTTCCATGATCTCGTTCCACCTTCTTTCTTGATGCAGGCCACTGCAGTTCTGTTGTCGGCCTGGACTTGTATTACTTTCCCTCAGATCAGTTCTTGAAAGTGCTGAAGAGCATTGAGGACGATTTTGAGTTTAGGATGTTCATGTGGTCCTCGTCTTGTTCTGTCCAGGTTCCGGATGTTTCGAGGTGGCCGATGTGGGCTCCCCATCCCTCCAAGGATGCATCGGTCACCAGTAGACGTTCCGGTTGAGGGTCACGTAATGGAACCGACTGGGAAAGGGTGTGGATGTCTGACCACTAAACAGGGTTGTTACGATTATTATCATGATTATTTCCAACCCTGCCACCAAAGTAGTGTTTCCCATGGAAAATCCGGGCCGATGAGGCAACGGTGGTTTAGGTGGAACGGTGCAGTTCCCTATGTGTCGATTCGAAAGCGATAAAATGGTCTGGTAATTCATCTGCCGTAAGGAATTAGGTTCGCCATGATTCCATTTTCCCAATTAGGGAATTTAATTCTGTGAGGGAGTGGTTTGGCTGTTGTCGGAACAGACGTGTGTGATGTATGATGTCTTCCATTCTGACTGGAGGGTCTGATGGTTGCCGCCGTGAGGTTGAAATCTACTCCCAGAAAGCTGAAGTCCTGTGCTGGTTGAAGTTTGACTTCTTGAGGTTCACGCCGAAATCTAGTTGGTTGAGGAGTTTGAGTGTTTAGTCCCTGTTGACGAGGAGTTTTGTAGGGTCTTGATTGTTTAGTAGCCAATTGTCTAGGTAGGCGCTCACTTCCATCTGCTTCTGGTGAAGGTGTGCCACGATGGGCTTTAGGACCAGAGTAAAGATTCTCGGTGCTGCATTTAGTCCGAAGGGTAAACAACAGAACTGAAAGACTTTGTCTTGATAAAGGAACCGAAAGAGATGTTGAAGGGATGCGTTGAGGGGGCCATGAAGATAGGAATCTTCTAAGTCTATTGATACAGTCCAGTTGTTGGGTTTTAGTGAAAATCGAATTGATGCCAAAGTTTCCATCTTGAAATTGTGGTTTTCGATGTAGTGGTTCAATGGTTTTAGGTTGAAGATCATCCTTTCTCCTCCCAATTTCTTTGGCCTGAGAAAAGTGGCTGTAGAAATCTGGTCCGAATGGGGGATGGCATTCTTGGATTGCTTTCTTCTCGAGTAATTCATTGATATTGGCTGTTAAGTTTGGAGTTGGTTGAGACGAAAAATTCCATGGTGGAGTTTGGTCTAAAGGTGGTTTCGAAATGAACGTCAGAAGGAAGCCTTCTCTGATGATGGAAAGGAATTGTTGATTGCTTGTCATTTTTCCCATGCTGGAAGGCAACGCTGTGAGCGAGCGATGATGAAGCAGGTTGGCGACTTCATTGGTCCCTTTTGCTGTAACTTTTTTTACCGGAGGATGAGTGACGACTTCTCTTGTTGGAGGGTGTTTCCTTGTCGTTGCGGCCTCGGGTCTTTGTGGAGAAGTTCTGTGAAGACTGATTCGACCGAAATAACTGACTCGACGGCTGTCGGCGTTTGAAGGCTGTGGTTTGTTCTTTGGCCACGTTTCGGTGGGACGATGGGTTGAAGAAGGCTTGTATGAATAATGTTTGGAGAAGCTTTTTGAAGAACGCTAATTCTTTGAAGGTTTAGGTTTCCTGGATACATCAAGATGAGGAGCAAAACTGGGGATGAGGCCATGGAACAAGGTGTCGGACTAGTGGAGAGGAAGGTTTATCAGCTTGTGTTTCGTCGAGTCATTCAAGTTACATGTTGTGGTAAGGGCAACTTCACGCATGAAGAGGGTTGTTAAATAATTCACGGGTGAACCACTTCAGTGCATGATAAGTGGCAAAGCATGTCTTTTGGAAGAGTTGCGGGATGAGATTGAAGAGTTCTTTAATCTCGGAAGGGTCTGAGGAGAGCTTCTCGCAGAGTGCATTAACAGCCATGTTCAAGACGTCTGCCTGGGACGCATCATCAAGACCTAGATGAATGCATTTGTCAGTGTCGAAGAGTGCAAAGGTGGGGATTTCCGCACGTTTAGGTAGGTGAAGGGCGGTCCCAAAGTCCATTTTTACTTTAGCTGCCAGGAAGGCTGATTTTTGGATAGGTGTTGAAGTTCTTTGTGTGGTTGGTCTGAAAAAGGAGTTTTCACGACCAGGCCTGGCTGGAGGAAGCAGGGGTTGTTGCTTGATGTTATTTTCGAGCAAGGCGTACCTAAAGCCAGTTGTCAATCCTGGATTGATAATGGGGACATCTGAACACTTGGAGGGTTTATAGAGGAAGCAGTCAGGAATGATGTCTTCACCAGTTTTAAAAAGTTCGGCGAGAGGAATGGTGGTGTTGTCGTCAGTCGATGGATCCGAAAAACGAAAGTGCTTGGCATTTGTGGAGACTGGAAGTGATGGTGCATTCACATTCGTGGCTTGAGCTGGCGGATCGACTGGATGGTTGAAATTCGCCTTCACATTCCGCTGGTTCAGAGGAGATGCAGAGTCGACATTCTCCCGCCAGGATCCGGAATGTCGAGAATCAGGTCGGCGGCAATCACCGGTGGATGATGGGATGAAGACCGAAAACTTCTTGGAGTTGATGATGTGGTGGCAACCCACTCATCGGTTCTCTTTGCTTTGACTGATGTCGC
This sequence comes from Lithobius niger, assembly GCA_023313725.1. NCBI lineage: Eukaryota > Metazoa > Arthropoda > Chilopoda > Lithobiomorpha > Lithobiidae > Lithobius > Lithobius niger. Next base: position 32,410 of record JAHWFP010223924.1, on the reverse strand, counting down.
AACGGAGGGAGGCGGCATGACAGTTGTGTTGCGATGGCCAAATTCGGTGACATCGCGATCCATCATCTGGTTGACGTCTGTGTGTGAGATGGAGTGGGATGACAAATCCAAGGGTTGCCAGGGTGAGTGAGAATTTGCAGCATTCATTTCCGCTGAAGTTTCAGACAAATGTAGGCTTGGCGTGCTTCTTCAAAGTCAGCTTCAAAAGTGGATAGATGCAAACTGGAGGACCGCAAATGCTGGTCAGTTTGGTGTGGAGAAGTTGCAGCGGTGATGGGTATTTCACATCGGTGGCATTCACATTTGCGACAGGTTGAAGAGCAGGAGCGAGGGCATCGGAGTCGATAGTGGGCACGGACGGGGGCGGAATGGAACCTCCGAAACCTTGGCAGGCGAATCGGACATCTTTCTTCAAGAGACGTGGATAGATCATCTTCAGGACGATGTCAGGGAAACAGATCGGCATGGACACGCTCTGGAGGAAAAATGATGGCCAACGAATGCGCGAATGCGCTTAAATAAAAGAGGGGCTGTGCAGAACAGATGTGCAGTCGGGTTACGACGCCGGCAGTTATTGAGCACCGAAAAACCTCCAGGAAAAGAAACAGCATCGTTCGAGAAGCTAATGCAAAAATTAACAAGTTATAGTTTTTTCAAGCAACAAAAAAATAGGTTCCGAAATTATGTACGATTTTTTAGGACTAAGCCCACATGTCGAAGTCCGCAGCCAGGCTGAAATCAGGTGGGTCGTGAGTAAAGTAGGTTAGGTTCGGCAAATGGTTTTTTTTTTTCAGTTGTACATCATGATGTTTAACGTGTCTTGTAGACTGTACTATTTTTATATGCTTTTAGGTGAGTTTTTGGTTTGTTAGGCTAGCACTTTTTTTTAAAGAATAGTATGACAATTATTCACTCCTAAAAATGTAATAAATTGAAAATAATATCCACAGCTTATTAGTCCTTTTGGTAAGCATTTTTTTTTTCAAACCTTCCTCCTCCTTTCCCTGTGCTCCTCTGCAATATTATCGGATCTGACACACATGCCACAATACTGTGGGTACTTAGATGCGAGGGAAAATGGCCGCCCCGCATGACGTCATAAAGCCCAACTGGAGCTGAATGCATGGCAACACGCACGCGATGCTGAGTGTCTTCTCCATCCCGTAAGCTCTATGGATCGAGGGAAGAAAGAAGGGCCAGGGAAACGGTACGGCTTCCATCTGGTGAATGATTTGCCACGAAAAGGAAGAATAGTCTTAAAACTACAGCTTTCGTGATGATTTGTTTACTTCGGGCATTATCTGGGAAAGGGGAAACCATTTATAGCCGTGGTGGCTGCTCATTACGCCTTTCTTGAATTCATTGCGCCATGAAAAGGCTACGACTTTTGTGAGATGAAGAACGACACCAGCATGGCACGAACGGGAAGATCGTTATCACTCGTGCTGATTGTGGATCCAGTCTTGTCACGAAAGGAAAAAGGGTTGTGGGAATAAAAAGTTTAATTTTCCGAGTGAGCGATTTCAAACACAGGGTGTGTGTCGAGCTAGTGGTTCCTAACGCGGCTGTTCTCGTGGAATCCTGACACGAAACGGCATGGACGAGCTACCGGATTCGAGATGAAAAGTAGGGTAGCGCTTCCAGTTGGAGATCGATGTCTTTCGTTGTAAGCTGGGGATGCTTCCGCTTCCGGTGAGCGGATCATATTCGTTTGGCTGTCTGGGACTCGCGGCCATTCATTGGAGTCATGAAAATCGAAAGGAACGGTACGTAGGAAAGGGCTGCGCCGTTCAACGTAGGTGATCAGAACTAATTAAGAAAAAGTCAAACAGTGTGTTAGTTGACATGAAGCGACTGACGAACAAAGAGGCAGTGCTACGCAGCAAGGCGACAGCAAGGGACAGCTTTCATGAGGCCAAGCCACGAAAAGGAGAAGGCAAATGGAAGTATGCGGCTGCCAGAAGTGAGGCAAAACAAGGAGGTACCGTTGGTAAGAATTGGTTTATCGGGGACCGATGAGCTGCGTGTCGTGTGATTTACAGAATTCCGGAGCAAGCAACGAGGAAAACTGCAGCTTCCAGTTAGTATCCGTTATGACCATAGATCGCGAAAGGGAGGGCATCCAAACAAAGATGCCGAGTCCAATTGAAAGCAGGGATCGTAGAAGGACAAGAATCATAACTTCGACCAGGAGGTGGCGTGGTGTAAAGAAAAGTTGGTTGAAAAAAAAATAAGACAAAAGAGGAAGAGACAGCGACCATGAAACATGGGCGCTTGAGAACAAAAGATGAAATTCTTTCATGGCAAGCTCTTTTAACACTTTGGAGCCTGCCATAATGTTTTGCGCGTGTCCACCGGTCCTGACCATATTAGGGTCTTACAAAAAAAATCACAACTCTTAGTTTTTCACCAATTAACACAATTTTTTTTTAGATTGAAGATGAAAGTGCACACTTTTTGGAAAGTTAGGTGAAAATAAAAAAATAAATTATTTCTTTTTGTAAAAAATTAAAGGAAAAACGAAATATTTGTGTTTCGACAAAAGTACGACGAAAGCATACTAGTGACAAACAAAGCTGCTCAATCTGAAAAAAAAAACACTCCAAATTTTAGCCATAATAATATGTGTTCACTGTAATAACTTTCTGGCACTGTATTCGAGCCTCTCTGTGGCGCGTTACTTTCAATAAAATCGCCAGTTTCAGTTTCATTTTTGTCTGACAACGCCATGTTGATTTTCACTTCAAAAAAGACGCTCCAGCTGGAACCAAAAAAAACAAATTCTACTGCATGGTTCTGCCATCTAGTGATTGAAAAGTGAACCAACATGACTAACATGTACTGCCGTCCACAGTTTTGTATAGTAAGTCAAAAGTGTGATACGTACCAGTATGTCCTTAGGCACTCAGTAACAATTAATGAAAACATACCAGTACGTCTTTAGGATCCAAAGTGTTAAAGGAGGACTGCGCATGCGCGCAGTTGGGTTGACAAGCTAGTCGGATCTGCGAAACTTAAAAACTCAAGGACAAAACAGCATCACAAGAGCATAATGCAAATATTGACAGGTATTGTATATTTTCCAGCATAAGAAAGCAGTTTTGCCTAAGAAACAACTTTCTTTTTTTTAATAGCCTTACATAATTATAAAACAAAAGCATCAAATAGTTTTTTTTTTCTTGTGTGCTTGTTTATTTTGATTGGCTCTCTGGTTTTCTTCATTAACAACATAGTTTTATTAAATTATTTTATGAAATATATACGAATTTAATATTTATAATTTACTAACACAAACTTATCCAGTTTAAGCTGACATTTCTTACATAAACAAAGTAGTGCATATTTACTAAAAAATTATTCGGCCAAATACCAACAATTCTTAAGACTATTCGGCTGTTAAAATTTGGCTATTTTGGCAAAATAAATACTTGGTCCATGTTTACGTTTTTTTACGCTTAGATTTCAAAGTTAAGGATATTTACCGTTCCAATAGCGTTGCAAATTTTCGACAGTCAGGTTTTCTGGAGTTGGAGGGGCTCAGAACGACTATCTTCATCAGGCTACCACATCACCGCTTACTTTGTCGTGAATGTTCGTCTGCTTTCGTTCGTCTGCTGCTATCGTCTGTTGGAATGCGGCGCGAGGCCATAGCCTCCTTAACTTGCAGGCCAGTGCACCACTTCTCCCGCAGCAACTTATTAAAATCTCCTCTCAGCAGGAACTGAATGTTAGGATTTGACGGTCCCTGGATATTCATCAGCACAGCCTTCTCTCGGCTGTGGTGTTGAATAGCCAGTGATTCTAGGCTTCTCAGATGCATATCATTGTTAGAGTTGGACTTGAGTGTCACAGTGCCTTCCCAGTTGATTTGGTGTCTAGTTTCCTTGTGGTGGACTTCTATGCCATTCGTTACAACTTCATTCCTGGTGTCTGCCATGTGCTGCTTGACTCTCGTACGTATACCTTTTCTTGTCTCTCCCACACAAACGGCATCACAATCCCCACATGGAACTCGTAAAAGAGCAGTCCGTCAATGTGCAACGGGTGGTTAATGCGTGGACTGAAGGTCTTAGCTTCACGTATGAAGAAGTAAAAAACAAACTACCGTTTTTGGATGTCGTAATGGAGAGAACGGGGAGCGGCAGGATTGTTTACCAGGCTTACCGTAAACCAACAACAACAGGTAGGGGTATCCCCTACAACTCGGGGCACCCGGTAGGCCAGTTAAAAGCAATTGCCCAGAATGAGTTAATCAGAATGGTGCAAAACTCGGCGAGCCTGGACGTAGCAAGGAAACATCTGTACGGGACCAAAGGAAAGTTTGTTGAGTTAGGTTATCCACCTGGGTGCCTAAACCGAATGATTAGTCGAGCAGTAGGCATGAAGAAAGCTGGAGTATGGAAGGCAGACCACCGCCCCAAAAATAAGGAAGAGGAAGAAGGACCAAGAGTGGCACTTACATATATGGAAGGCGTCACAGACAAAGTTCAAGGTGTGATTAGGAAAAATGGTTTTACATCGTACGTCAAGAACGCAAAGGGCCTGAAGGATCACCTGATGAAAAGGCAAGCCTATCCTGATGCCAGCACAAGAAAAAGAAGTGAAGCCAGTGAGCAAGAAGCTAAAGCCCTGAAGCACATTAAAAACACCCGTGAAAGCGTTTACCGAGTTCCATGTGGGGATTGTGATGCCGTTTATGTGGGAGAGACAAGAAAAGGTATACGTACGAGAGTCAAGCAACACATAGCAAACACCAGGAATGAAGTTGTAATGAATGGCATAGCAATCCACCACAAGGAAACTAGACACCAAATCAACTGGGAAGGCACTGTGACACTCCTCAAGTCCAACTCTAACAATGATGTGCATCTTAGAAGCCTAGAATCACTGGCTATTCAACACCACAGCCGAGAGAAGGCTGTGCTGATGAATATCCAGGGACCGTCAAACCCTAACATTCAGTTCCTGCTGAGAGGAGAGTTTAATAAGTTGCTGCGGGAGAAGTGGTGCACTGGCCTGCAAGTTAAAGAGGTTATGGCCTCGCGCCGCATTCCAACGGACGATAGCAGCAGACGAACGAAAGCAGACGAACGTTCACAACGAAGTAAGCGGTGATGTGGTAGCCTGATGAAGACAGTCGTTCTGAGCCCCTCCAACTCCAGAAAACCTGACTGTCGAAAATTTGCAACGATATTGGAACGGTAAATATCCTTATCTTTGAAATCTAAGCGTAAAAAAAACGTAAACATGGACTCGAACTTTCAAAGTAAGCGATGTGACATTTTTAAAATACTTGGTCGAATACTGAATATAGTTATTCGGCCAAATGCCAAATACTTGAATTTTTGGCTGTTGAAGCCAAATATTCAATACTAGGCTTGGCACGATAATCGATGATTCGATAAGAACCTGATAACAGTTCTTGTCGAGTATCGTATCGTACTTTCTTTTTGATTTATCCAATCATCGTGCAAACCCCAATGCTTAAATTGTCATATCTTGGAAACCGTAATAGCTACAAACAAGCCGTTGCGTGCGGAATTACAAGGGCTCTCCAACCAAGTGTGCAGTACTGTTGCTAGACACTTTTGCTGATTAGAGAGTTAGTTTAATGCAAACAAGATTTAAGTAGCAGCACAACTGTCTATACTGGCCAAATGGCGAGTGCCACACAATTCACGTTAGTGAAGGTTGCAGTGTACGCTTCAGCCATGGTTTTCTTTAATTAACAAAATTAAAATGGTTATTCCAGCCTAAAAGAACATTTTGCCAGCCCCCAGCTAGGCTGGCTAAAAATGGTTTCTTTGTCCCTAAAACATACTTAACCTGATAATTTTGCATTACATTCCTTGAATGTGATTTTCCCTGGAGGTTTCTTTTTCCGGTGCGCAGCCGCCTGCTTGCATGACCCTACTGCGCATGGGCGCGGCAGTACCCCCTTATAAAAGCGACAGCGTGCACGCTATCGGCATTCATTTTCTCTCAATGTGTCAGGCGGTGACTCGAGAGGGGAGGCAGGGCGGGAGTAGGTTAAGTATGTTTTAGGCACAAAGAAACTATTTTTAGCCGGCCTACCTGGGGGCCGGCAAAATGTTCTTTCTTTGTTGCCAAAACATCTTAACCTGATAATTTTGCATTATCAGCAGACCTCGTCACGTTCGGTGGCGGGCACCGCCTCAACGAGCGCCCCGGGGTGCAAGCAGGCGTTCCCCCAAAAATCTTTAGTCTGGAAGAAAAAAAAATTTGCACTTTATTCAGAACAGGTCAAGTAACAGGAACTTGGTCTCTTTCGTAGGATATGGTGGCCCTGAAAAGGGCCGTTTGGGAGTCTTTCTTCCTTCTGGATGGCTTGCTTCCATCTGGGTGGCTTGCTTCCTTCTAGGTGGCTTGCTCTCATCTGGGTGGCTTACTACCTTCAAGGATGGCTTGCTTCTGTGTTCTGAGTGCTTAATGGGGGGTTGACCACGGTTCTGGCTGCGACGATTGGTCCCAGGCGGTGTAGTACTGATTCTTCTATTGACATGTCCCTCAGGTAGTGGGAGGTGAAGGTTGTTTGGTGTCGCTAAGACACTGCTGCTAGGATTTCTTCTATTGGAATAGCGTTATGGTGAGCCCATGATGTGGAGATAGCTCTCACTTCGTGAGCCGTCACTCTCATGCTCTCTTTCGGGGTCTTGTCATGGCTGCTTCGATTGTTTTCTTAATCCATCTTGATACCATGGCGGCCGATGTTTCGCCCGTTTGGGGATCAATTGGGAGAAAAAGTTGGTTCCTAACGCGGCGGATGTCTTCGTGGCGGGTCCGGGCTAGGTAGAAGCGTAACGCTCTGACTGGGCAAAGAAGGCGTTCAGGTTCGTTGCCAACTAGGGAGGATAGCGCCGGGAGGTGGTTCCGACGGTTTTTGTGTTTTTGTTCTGAGTGTCGATCTTGGGTAGAGAGTTACAGAGGAGAAGTTGGGGCCGAAGATGCAGTGTGCTGGGTCTGCCGAGAGGGCTTGGATTTATGAACATCGTAGGCTTGCTGCGAGAGTTACGAGGAAGATCGTCTTCCGGGTCATGAGGTGAAGAGAGGTGTCCTGAAGGGGTTCATATGGTTCACTCGTTAAGAGACTCAAGGACGAGTGAGAGGTCCCAGTCTGTTATGAATCTCCTGGTTTTAGGTCTTTCATTTTCGTAAGAGCGTAGGAGTGCCGAGATGCGGTAGTCTTCGAGTAGATTCGTGCTGTTGGCGGCTTTGAAGACGGTGTTTAGGGCGGATCGGTATACCAAGATTGTGGAGCTTTTGAGTTGGTCGATGTTGAACAGGTCTCTGAAGAAGTTTAGGAGGATGGGAAGAGGTGGGTTGATACGATTAGCTTGTTTTGTGATACACCAACGTATCCATTTAGACCAGTGGCTGTCATACATTCGGTTAGTGGAGTCCCTAGTTGCCTTGGAGGCAATGCGTTCCGCCTCTTCTCGATGAATTCCAGCCTTTTTGAGGAGTTTGATGATAGTAGCCACCCGTGTAGATTGAGGTTTGGTATGTTCGGGTGTAGTTTTGTCCCTTTCTGTTGGGACAGAAGATCTGGATGAGGAGGCAGACTTCTTGGAGTGTCGACTAGAAGTTCTAGCAGGAGCGGGAACCATGCTGCTGATGGCCATAGGGGGGCTATGAGAAGGAACAGGCTCTGGCTTTCTTGGATTTTTAGGAGGGCTTGTGGAAGGAGCTTGAAGGGAGGAAAGAGGTAGGCGTATAGGTTGTGCCATAGGAACGTCAGGGCGTCTACTGCTACTGCTTTGTCGTCCGGAATCGGGCTTATGTAGAGGGAAAGTCTGGCATTGTGCTTCGTGGCGAACAGGTCTATCATTGGGGTTCCCCAGATGGTGAAGAGAGATTCGCAAATGGATTTCTTGAGGCACCATTCGCCCGTCGGCGGCTTCTGGCGTGACAGAGAGTCGGCAATCACATTCCTGTTGCCTGGGATATGGAGGGGAAGGAGAGTGATGTTGTGCGGTATGCAGAGATTGAAAATTTCTGATGTTAGGCCGTGAAGAGATCTGGATTTCGTACCCCCTTCTTTCCTTATGTAGGCTAGAGCAGTCGTGTTGTTGGATTGAACTTGAATCGTCTTGTTTTTGATTTCCGGAAGGAAATGTTGAAGGGCAAGTAGGATTGCTCGTAGTTCGAGGTAGTTGATGTGATCTGTGCAGTTTGGGGGCCAGAGGCCCGAGGCTTCTTGTGTGCCGAGGTGGGCGCCCCAGCCAGTCTTCAAGGCCTCTGTAAAAATGAGCAGATCGGGGCATGGCTCGTGAAGAGGCTGTGTCCTTGTGAGGTTGGTGATGTCTGTCCACCAAAGGAGGGAGTCTAAGGGAAAGTTGGGGCTGATGGGGACTTGCATGTCTGGGAAGTTCTGATTGATTGACTGGTTGTCGATGCGGTGGTGGTGGAGCGGTCTTACCATCCATCGGCCGTAGGGGACGAGGTTCGCCATTGCGTCCATTTTCCCAGATGAGGGAGTTCAGTTCCCGTGGAAAGAAACTTGGTTTCGACCGAAAGTGACGGGTGTGGAGAAGGAGGTCTTCTATACGTTCCGGGGATGGGGCAATTCTAGCCGTGCGGAGGTCGAAGGAGGCTTCTAGAAAGGTGAAGACTTGTGCTGGTGTTAGGCGAGATTTTGAGTAATTCACCCCGAAGCCCAGTTGATTTAAGAGGGAGATGGTGGTATCTTTGTTTCGTTCGAGTTTGAGAGGGTACGGATTGTTGAGGGCCCAGTCGTCCAGATAAGCGTTGGCTTGAATTTCGTTTTGGTGTAGGTTTGCCAATATGGGTTTGAGGACCGTTGTGAAAATTCTGGGGGCTCCAATGAGGCCGAAGGGAAGACAGCAGAATTCATAGACCCTTTGGTTGTAATGAAACGAAAGAGGTGGGTGACACCCGGGTGAAGTGGAACTTGGAGGTAAGCATTTTCCAGGTCTATTGAGAATGTCCAGTCGTTTTGTTTGAACGCAAGGCGGATCGATTCGTTCCAACTATCTTGCAGCAGACGGGGGTTGGACTGTTTATTTCTGAATCCCGGGCGAGAGTTAGAAGAAATTTGCTTCTGTGGCTTAGGCTTCCTGGAGATATCCAGATGCGGGGTAAGTGTTGGGATGAGACCACGAAATAGCGTGTCAGACTCATGGTTGGGCTGGTTGCGGAGTCGGTGCGTCGTGGAGACGTTCAAGTTGTTTGCGGATGAAAGAGCAATATCCCGGAGGAGTAGAGTGTTGTTGAGAAGGGCTCTGGTGGCCCAATTAATGGAGTGATACATGGCGAAGCTTGCCTTCTGAAAGAGTTGTGTGATTAGGGACGAAAGATTTCCTATTTCCTCGGGACTTGCACCTGGAGATAGAAGTGAACACAGGGCGTTTACTGCGGTGTTGAGAACATCGGCTTGTGAAGCAGCACGAAGACTCAGCCGAAGGCACTTGTCATTTTCATAGAAGATGAAAGTTGGGATGTCCGCTTTCTTGGGGATCGATAGAGCAGTGCCGAAATCCATCTTCACTTCACTGCTCAGAAATTCGCATTCTGGATAGGTGGCGAAGTTGTTCGGGTTCGTAGCGCCATCGCCTAGCGGACAAAAGAAGCTGTATTCACGGCCTGGTCGAGGTGGTGGCGGTTCTTTGTCGAGGACGAGTGGGTCGCCTTTGCCGAGCAGGGAGCCTTCATTGCAAAGAAGGCAGGTAAGCAGCGTGGTGGATTCCCTAGAAGGTTGCCGGGTTTGGTGTCTTTGTCTCTCAGGGCAAAACCGAAACCAGTTTTCAGCCCACGGTTGATCGCAGGAGCGTCAGCCGACTGTGTAAGTTTGAAGAGGAAGCAATCGGGGATGGTTTCTTCGACCGTCTTTAGGAGCGTGGCCAGCGGGAATGCCTGGTCGTCGACGGCTTCATCCGGGAAGTGGATCTGTTTACCGGACGAGAGTGGGATAGCGGCGGCAGACCTTCCGTGGTAGCCGAGGGGGCAGCAGGAGGAGATGCATGCGGGCGAGAGAGAGACGGCTTGCGTTCCTTATGGGCGCCAGGGGGAGACGTTGATCCGCGCTTGTGGGAGTCGCGGCTGGAGGTCGAAGCTATCCAGGCTTGCGTGCGGGCAAGTCGGGTCGAAGACGTACAAGAGGGAGGCGGCATGGGATTGACTTGCATCTCACAGACCGATGCTTGGACGATATTCCGGACTATGCTGCGGGAGACGCTTTGTCCTTTACGGGAAGAGTTTGATGATAAATCCAATGGAGAGTTGCGAGCAGGCGAGCGTGACGATGCAACGGCCTGTTGAAGGGTTCTTTTGGCTTCATGGTAGACGGCTTTAGCCCGTTGAGGATCCTCTTGTAGGGCCGAGAGGTCCAAGGGTTCGACCGGCTGGGTGCATTGGCCGGGTTGCAAGGGAGAGTCAGAGCAGGCGTCGGCGCTTGCATCTAGGAGTGGGGCGGTAGGGATCGGGCCGACGGCGGCGAGGTTGAGGGCGGAGATCCAGCGATTGCCGAGGGAGAAAGTTGTAGTTTGCGGACGAGAGAGAGCATGAGTGGGAGCGGCGAGCGAAGTGGGAGCTTCGGATGCGGCAGCCATCATCGGGCAGAATCTCTAAGTTTCCGTGCGAAAGACAGGGGAAGTCCGGCGCGAGGTGGCGTGAAGACACCTCTGGAGGAAAATGAATGCCGATAGCGTGCACACTGTCGCTTTTATAAGGGAGTACTGCCGCACCCATGCGCAGTAGGGTTATGCAAGCAGGCGGCTGCGCACCGGAAAAAGAAACCTCCAGGGGAAATCACATTCGAGGAATGTAATGCAAAATTATCAGGTTAAGATGTTTTGGCAACAAAGAAATGTGTATTATCGAGATATTATCGAAGATCGCGATAATTAAAAAAAAAAATTATTGGGATAAAAAATTGTTGTACATCGTGCCATCCCTATTCGGTTTGGAACTGTTTATAGTTTGGCTTGGTTCAGTTCAACTGAAAAATTGGTGTTCGGTACAGCCTTAGTGGTAGGTAAGCGTAAGGAGACAAAGGAAGGGTGACAGTAAGTGACGTAAAAAGTTGCATATATTTGCAGCAAGTAATTTACATTACATTACATTCGAATAGTGAGTTCAACTGCGCTGCGAGCAAAGAGGATATTCATTTCTTAACAGTGAGGAGTCTACCAAGGAGAAATTATTTTTTGCTTATCCTACAATACTTAGGCTACCTTTACGTAAGCTTGTTTTTGGCCAAGCTTTTTTTTTTTTGCTGAAATAACTTAGAGCAGCTATTGGAAGGAGATGAATGCTATTTTTCTGGCAACGCAGAATTAGCCTGTTAAAGTAATAGGAAACTATTACAATATGCCTACTTTACCTTGTTTTGACAGTTTCTTTAACATCCAACTTATTACCACTCAAATCTGGTTGGTTCCCTGCATTAATAAAAATATGATGTTATGTGGTATCAGTTTAGACCCTCTTATTGCAAATGAACCTTGACAGTTTTTGAACAATCACAGCCTATCATGTTCTAAAGTAAAAAATGTACAAACATGTGAATACAGCAGTACGGTTTCATGTGGACTAAACAGCACAGGGACACTGTGGTATACGTAATACAAGTGTTCCTTTGCTGCTTTTATTTCGGATCAGTTAAAACTAAGGCTGCACTGATACTGGATCAGATGGGCTGCCGATATTTGCGGTATCGAATCGGTATTGGAAACTTACGCGGAAATATCGATAACTCTGTAACAGTTCGAGATTACAACATGCGGTTAGCAGCGCTTTGCTCAGGAAATACCTAAGTATCTTCCTAGTTAGTTTTTAACCGCAAGTTGCTATTTAAAAATTTTTTTATTTTAATAATTATTGGACTTTTGGAGAAAACTACACCGTTGATGAAAAATTGGGGATACAATTTTGGATATCGGAATCGGCAAAATTTTTAAAACCCGATCGGAAGTTTGTATCGGTGCAGCCTTAGTTAAAACCTTACCCTAAACATCAAACAAGCTAGTTTTTGTTTTCTGATTTTAGAAGGATCATTTAAGCAACAGTACAAAGGAGGGTGCAGAGTGTCAAGGTTCATAATTGCAATAAATGGATTATTTTTAAGTGTTTTGTACCCATACGTAGTGTAATGCATTCTATGGTTACAAAATAAACACTTTAGTTCATTTTTGGGTAATGGTTAATTTCTTATTTTCCTTGTTTGCTAGAAGTTCGGATTCAAGCAACGCTACATTAATACACGTTAACAGCAACCTTTTCCAATGTCGATTGCCATTTGGCAAAAGAAGACCAACAACTGGCAACTTGAATTCCCCACTCACCAAAACAGTGACTATTAATACACACGAACAGTTTGCAGCTTTGAGCTCAAATTATTTCCAAATACTATAAAATAATATTTTTTCTACACTACCCGTAACACCGCATGGGATTAAATTAACTTGTATATACAATAAATGCAAACATTTTAAAAACCATGTACCGCAAAAGGGGTATTGGCTAAGTGGTAGGTAGAAACTAGGTCTACGAAATGGTGAGTGCTTTTTGAGGTATACCAGCCAATTGTCAACTGCTGATGGATCGACATCAACGGTTTCATTACTGGACAATAGGGCAAATGCTTCAGTTGCCTGGTGAAGCGTCGTTAAAAAAAGTATGAAAACAAATGGAACTTGTTCCAACATTTTACAAACAAATTACATGTTCAACACTTTTAAACAACAGTCCATACAACATTTTAAAAGCTTGACAAATCTTTTAGACTTAGAAAATAAGTTAACGGGGGTAGGGGTTGAGAAGCATGGTTACGAATAAATAATACTCTTTTAAGACAAATAATTAACAGTCATTTAACCAATAATTCTTGGTAAATTATTTTAACATAACCAAAAATTATTTAAACAGTATACTAGTTGATGTTCGCAGATGTAAAAAAGTACGGTGCCATCACCATTTAAGGTGGTAGCCCACAGAGACGGGAGGCGCAAACCGTTAACCGACGGTGAGCGGAAGAGCAACACATTACAAGTTTCTCTTAATTTTTACTTGGAGCATTTTCCCACTGAATGAAGAATGAGTACCTGCAGGTGTTAGCATGCTTATGTGGTTTTGAACTAAACCCCAGAACCCAACGGGATCTCATTCATGAAATCTTAATGGGTTTTAAGTAAACGGAAGTTTACAGTTAACTTAAATCAGAGGTGTGCGTAAAAAAACAAAATTGATGGCAGTGTAAGCTCGCAACAAACCAGCCCAAACCGCAACAATGCACAAATGTGGTTTTTGAATTTTTTGAGATTATTTTTTCCCACCTCTCTTCTTCCCCACCCAACCAACAGCCCATCTTATTGTTACCAAATGTGCACTAGAGGCAAGAACTTTCTCCTACATGTAAGTTGCAATGTTAGTAAGGTTTTTTCTGTTTCAATCCCAACCAAGCCTTTATGTGTACTCACCATTCGAAGCTACTCCTCTGTCTGGAGACAAGTTTTCTAATTCTGGTGAAATCCATGAATGTCGCTCTTCTTCCTCCTCTTCCCGATATTTTACCAAAGAATCAACAGGAACTCGCATAGGAACTCCGGATATTCGCTTTCGTCTGAAAAAATATCGTACAGAATACACAATTCTTCGTTAAAACTCCTTCCTCTACCATCATTAGCTTTGTTGTCAACGTTAGACTTAAATGCTGTGCCGTACAAGCTTTACTTTTCCTGAATCTGTTCAGTTTCTGTTTTTGAAATCCTTTCTATTCGGTTCATTTTCAGGTACAAAACCAAAATTGTGGTAAGTTTTTAGTTTTCCGAAAAAGGCTGGAGGCCTCAACTTCATAACAACTTCGTATCTTCGCAGCACAGTATACGCACAATTTCAAAATAAAAAAGATTACTGACAAAAACGACAAGTGTGCTTAAAAATCATCCAAACTTTATCCAATTTTATTTGGTCCCTGGATATTCACCAATTCAACCTTCTGTCGGACCCTGAAACGGCGACATTTAGTTTACAAACCAGAAAAAGGACTGCAGACCAGGGAGGGGGGGAAGAAGAAAGAAATCTCAAGTCAAAATTGGTTCTAGTCAAGTAAGGCATCTTTTTTCCCGGGGATGGGGGGAGACAAAACATAAGCGTCGTAATGGTCCGTAAATCAAATTTGGTTCTAGTATAGTAAGGTTTAAAAGTATAGAATTTATTTTAAAACAGTCACACATTTCATTTAAAACATGGCAAGCAAGTTGAACTTTCTTGTATCTTTGTAACAACTTTTAAAGTAATTTGTTTACACATTATCTTTGAATTAGTAACATTTGAAAAATGTTTTTGGTAAGAAGTACCATACATGGAGACAAGACTCAATTTTAAATGTTTCCGTGTGGTCTTGTAGCCAGAAGGAGGGCCGGTGAGTAGGAGAAACACTCGTTTGTCATTGGTGCCCACCAGATCAGCAGCATCGGAGAACAAATCGCAGTGGTTGCCTTCACGAAAGAATCCGTAAACGTACAAAAAAAGTGAAGTCTTTGTTTGAAAGTAAAAACAGAGAATTAAACCTTATCATGATATTCTTTTTATAATATATTTTATTTATATAATCCATGATAATTTTGAATTTTGAGTTGAAGTAAGTTAGGGCTTATTTCCGTCGTGTTAGGGGTGAGTTTGTTTTTTTCTTTTGGGCCGGACAGACGGCCTGCAACGGAGCTAGCCGGCCTGCGACATAGGGTCGCCCTAATTCTGCCTACGGGCTGTCGGATGTGGTGTTGAATAGCAAGGGACTCCAGGCTCCTGAAAGAGTTTCAGTGCCTAAACAGTTGATCTTATGGTGAGTTTCCATGTGGTGTAGGCTACTGCAATGGTGTATCGTTTTTATTTTGAAATTTTGCGTATGGTGTGCTGCAAAGATGATTCCCAAATTTCAAGTAAGCGACACGACATTTTTATAACAAGTTCCTAAATAACCAGATAAATGAATGTGCATTTCACCCATAATAAAAAGATAAAAAAAATATGGGGCACGTTGAAAACCCCAATTTTCCCGGTAGTCAAGATTGGTTTCTATTAACTTTTCGAAAATATACACTACCTGTAAATTTCTTGCATTCAGTTCCTGAATTGCTGTTTACCCTGGAGGATTGAAACTAAGATCGGCCCAGCAGTGCAACCCGTCTGCGCATGTGCGAGCACAGACCCTCCTCAAATGGTCTTACGGTGATAGCCAGACTTCGGTTTTTCTCTCGATCTGTCATGGTAGTGACTCAAGAGGGGAGGTTGGGTGGGTACAGGTAGTGTATATTTTCGATAAGACAATAGAAATCAATTTTGACTGCCGGCAAAATGGGGTTTCTAGTTGCCAGCACGAAAATATCCACTATATGTAAATTTCTTGCGTTCACAGTCAACGAGGGTGGTGAGCACCACCTAACGGGTTCCCAATGGTTGCGAGCTGGTCTCCGCAGATTACAATGCTCTAGGCTAGCTTCTATGGGAAAGAAACTTTCCAATTGCAAAGGCCAGGCAGGGAAAGTTTGAGTGAGTTTCACGATCCTCCAATTTTTTTGAGTGGGAAGGGGGAATCTTACCTTTGGGTGATTGGGGAAGGAGAGAAGTCCACCTTGAAGGTGTTGACGAGAATTGGATGGCTTGATAGTTGAACAGTTGGAAGTTCGGAGTTGGGATCCACGATGAAGCTGAAGTCCAGTGCCCGTGGTTGAATATGGTATGAGCACAGTAGAGAAAGACGGTGACGGGTGCCGTACATCGCAGATTTTTTTCCCGTTCCTGCAGATCGAAAACGCATGTGGTTTATTTCACCTCCGTTAAACCCATGACTCAAAACATTCGCACTGTACTTATGTAATGACGATGAGAAGCTTTGATGGGAGTGACACAGAAGTTGAACAGTAGATAAGTTTTCATTCTCCTAAACGGCCCTACAACTGGATATAAAAATACCAGGAAATTTTTGAACGCTACCTTAATATCGACGTCTGGAGAATCTTATTATCAACACTAATGACTGTAATATCAGCGTTCCAAACAAGATTACTAATTATTTAATTTCAAGTCATTTCCAGAACTGCTGCAAATGCAAGATGTCTACCATAGTTCAAGTAGTTTGCCTGTGGTAGCTACTGGCTATTTGTCCAATGTTATGCATCTTGAAGTAATCGTGTAAATTTTATCAATGGCAGAAAATTGACGTCTCAGTGTCGGCAATAAATGTAATGTGCAAATAATCTGTAAGTCTGTACTGTATTAAAAAAAAAAGAAGAAAAGTACCTGAAATACTGTGTTTTACCAGTTACCCTGCAGATTTGTGGGAACTTTATTATGTTCGTCGCAGACTGATCAAGCATTTTCTGCTACTGAGGTATGAGGGCGGTGGAGTCTGAGCGATGTAGGAGGCCGAGAGTTCCAAGGGGTGGAGAAATACTGCTCAAAGAGAAGGGATGATGAAATTTAGGTGTTTACCAAACGGATTTCAGAATGGTTATTGTTATAATTTTATTTTTCTATCTGCCAGATCTAACTGCCAGATCTGTCTGGCAACAAGAGTTTTTGGCAGCATAGCGATGTTGGCTCAAATCCATTCAGTTTCCAGGTTGGATTTTGTTGAGGTTAAGAGAGGGATTCATCCTGTTAGAACCAGGAGATTTTTTTGTGTGAAGGGATTGGAACTGGCGGGTCAAGTTGGATCGATTTGATTGATTGTTGGAATTGTTTAGAAGGTTTGGGTCGAGACTAATAACGATGGTTTGGTTGAAATGGGGTGAATTTTCCGGTTCGGAGGTTGAGGTCTGTGGCTTTTCAATGGCCGACAGACCACGGACGGGCTTGTTGATTTGCTTCCAGTTTTAGCAGTGGAGATATTTTCTGCATGCGGGCGTCTGCCAAGTGAAGTTTGCAGGCCTCGCAAACCTCTAATTAAAAAATATAGGTTAAAAAAACAGGTTGTAAAATTTAAAATATAGATTTTTATAGGTTATTTTTCAGCAAATATATAGTCTTTATGTCCATTTATTTCATTCAGCACTTACAGGGTAAATAAGGTGCTTTACTCTTATTACAATAACTATAGCTTTGCTTCGCTCACTCTATTGGTGTCTATTCACGCATCATGTAGGCTAGTTTAGTTGAATTCTTGCTGGTTAGTTTGGTTGATCAAACTTTGACGTCTTCAGAACAATTTTTCGCATATTTGGGGTCAAAAAATAGTTGCTAAAATTATAACAATAGTTTACTTAATCCTAGTGTTGTAGGGCTCAAAGCAATGCAGCATACCAACACTGGCTGAAAAAGTTCTGGTACCATCCAACACTAGTGCGTAGTTTGGAATAGCTGGCTGTTAACCCATTCCCATGCCAAGTCGTCGATTCGACTGCCTCTCTCAAACCAGCTTACATCAGCTTAAGGACAAAAACTAAGTCCCCTCGCGCGCAGCAAGCTTTGTGAGGGGGCCCCGAGGATCCCGAGAAAAGCGTACTGCAACAGCCCAGTGGTCAGCGTCCTCGTCTCCAAACCAAGTGAACGGGCGTTCCGAGTCCCACGACCGACCCAACTATCGAGTTAAAAAAAAAGGAAATCACCAGAAAAAATTGGTATGTCAAAGGGTTAAATAAGCTTCATGGCCAAATTTTCCGATTCTGCTTTGGAGATTTCAGAGTGTAGCTTTCTTACGTAAGTTACGATCCCCGTGTGAGAAAGTGCTGCGACGTGCGACGTAATCGCTATCAATTTTTTTTTTACTGTAATAAGCTACACTTTTTCGATATATGCGGAAACAACGATAATTTCACTAAATATTGACCGATTTTGACGTTCAAATACACTATTTTAACCCTTTTTTCGCCAGCTTTTCAATGGTCACCAGCTCATCCCATTCTGAAGTTATTTATAAAAAATAACCATTTAACTTACCTTTTTAAACAAACGTGGCTTGCAAATGCATAAGAAAAAACTGCAGCTCGCTGGTAATTTTAGGACTAATACCATCGAGGAAAGAATTAGGTAGGAGGAGACACAACCCCTTTTTCGCGCGCCGACTGGGCGTGGGGGAAGGGGGGGGGGGGTCTGATGGTACTTTGAAAGTGTGGGCTGGGCACGATTGATAGGTGAGTTTTTGTGAAACTGAGTGGCCCTCCTGCAGGATACAGGATTACAAGGAAACTTTAAAAATCAGTTTTAGTTGCCATGTACGGTGCTTATTTTTACAAGCATTAAAAAAAATGTTACTGTGGATAAAGTAATGGGGGGAAAAGTTATAGAAAGATTTTTTAACGAATTTAATGCTTTGCCATGCTTAAAAAAAAAATTAAAAATCGTCGCTTCAAACGGCTTGTTTCCTTGAAAAATTAACCCTGCAGAAAAATGTTTAGGTTACAAAACTGCGTCGCAGAAAGCTGTGGAACATTATAACACTACGGTTACGATAGGAGCGGTGTTCTTCCCGAGACAGCGAGTGCTGTGTGAGGAGAGATCGATTTTCTTTTTGAGCAAATTTTGAAGCGTGGAGGTGTTGAAGTCCAGAGATGAGGGGCTTGCGTTCGATACGGACGAATCATCGTCGCGGCCAACAATTAAAGAAGGACGACGAGAGGTGGATTCGTCATGTTGAGTAGGTTCGGAAAGAGGTGCATCTGCTGGTAGAGGCGGATGTCTGGAATCGGACTGGGGCGCCGGAATGAAGAGTGGAGGCAGAGAGTTCACCGCACTTTATGTTTGAGGACGAGAAAGTTTTTGTTGGGGTTGATGAAGGGGCGGTGGTTGAAGTTGAAAGTGAAATTAACACAAACGAAGGTTCCCGAGTTTTACCGGAGGCTGGATTGGGACTGGTTGAGCGAACGGAGTGAGAGTAACGAAGGAAGCAGTCCACATTAATGACTGACCTTGTGAGGATACACGATACATTAATCGTGTATCCTGACAAGGCCAGTCTTTAATGCAGACTGCTTGATTCGTTTACCCTTTACCTTGCGATGCTTTCTTCTTTATTTAGGAGCGAGAGGAATTTCGCCGGACAATAAGGGGAATAACGAGCAGGTGTTGCAAGATGAGGCGGACGATGCGGGAGACGCAATCATAGATTTAGCGCGCTTGGACGTAGATACAAATAGGAGAGCGATGGATAGGAGTTCCAGCTCCTTTTTTTTTTTAATTTGCTCATTGCAAGTTTTGGCCGCCTTGTTTTTATTAACGATGAAAGGCTACTCCTCGGACGGAATGGAGGGCAGATTTTGCAGGGGTCCAAAAAGTAGTTGGATTTGCGGTGCGTTTGACAGGCTGAGTGAGGGTTGTGTCGTTTTCTACTCCTAAAGATGGCAGCGCAAGTGTAAATATCATGGGATCTTGCTTTGGAGACATACCATCCACAAATTGTGTTTGTGAGGGCGGGGATTGGCTTGCCAGACTTGCCGCAGCGGACTTTGGGACTCATCTTTGAGGTTGAACAATGTTGAAACTTAAAGAGATTGTAAGCGTGCAGAACAGAGCTAGGACGGTGGGTAGAGACCACCGAGAACCAGATCGAAGCAGACAAAATACCCAGACTCCGGACCAGTTTGTGAAGCTTGAACGACGTTCGGGCGAGCGAAATTTGAAAGCAGGAAACTGACGATGGTACTTCGGTGGCGACGAAGTGGGAGTACAGAGAGCTGAAGAAAAGCGTGGACCACTTCAATGAACTGAGCGTTGAATTCTTCGGTGAAGGACGAGAAAACGCTTTCGGTGAAAGTCAACCTAAGGTGAGCATCTTTCGGTCGGAAGCGACAAGGCGGTCATCTTTCGGTTAAATCTTAAGGAGCAGCTTTCGGCGAAAAGCAAAAGCTAAGGGTCCAGCGATGATGCCAATCAGGTCTTACGGCGAAGAAGTTCAGAGAAAGACAGCTTTTGGTGAAAGATTGAAAAAATTCGATGGAGGGAGTCCCCCGGTGGGTTGGTGTGAGAAGTGACGTGAAACGGGAGAAGACTGACGCCGAAGGAGGCTGGTTTCAAGTCTTCCAGAAATTTCGGTGGAAGCGTTAAGCCGAGGCATCTTTCGGAAATACCAAAGGGAAGAAGAACCGCTATCGGTGAAACTCTTGCAGCGAAGGATGAAGAAGCAGGAACGGCGAGCCATGTTGACATGATGATGGCTGGAGGATAAGAGATGGCTGGCTATCGCTGTAACACCATTTCAGGAGGGTCTGTGCTCGCACATGCTCTGACGGGTTGTGCAGCTGGGCGGATCTATAGAATTTCAATCCTCCAGGGTACACAGCAATTCAGGAACTGAATGCAAGAAATTTACAGGTAGTGGATATATTTGAACCGGTAACTAGAAACTAAAATTTAAGTGCCAGCGGCCACTGGGTCGATTTTTTTCAAATTTTTTTTTATCTACTGCTACTGGAACAATGTGATGCCTAATGGATAGGCTTATCTAGCAAAATAAAAGCAGGATGAAGAAGCGGGAACGGCGAGCCATGTTGACATGATGATGGCTGGAGGATAAGAGATGGCTGGCTATCGCTGTAACACCATTTCAGGAGGGTCTGTGCTCGCACATGCTCTGCATCATAAAAAAAGCTATACGAAGCTAATCCCGGAAGAATCAATTGGTAGGCTATTTCACCCATTTCTTTTGGTTTTTGATAAGATCTTCATTTCTTTTGGTTTTTGATAAGATCTTTTTCTGAGTGTTGCATATCTGCGAGTGCTGCTTGTATCCTGTGTACAACAACTGCAGCGCGCATGTGAATTTCCCCCCCCCCTCCATTTCTCCACTCTCTCACCAATCAGCCGTATTGCTGTAGCGTCCGAGTTACTAGGATACCCGACAAAATCACTAACAAATAACACTTACAAACACACTTTTCATCATAAAAACAGAGAGTTGTACATCAGAAAATGCGAAGAAATTCACGTTACCACCAACAGAAAATTTCAACTTAGTTCACCAAGAACTCCAAAAAAAAAAATTGTCGGTCAATTTCCAGGGCCGTTCACCTTCATCAGAAAATACTCGAAGCAGAACTCCTAACAAACGTTAAATAATAGTTCATTTGGAGTTCTCCTTCGAGTATTTTTTGATGAAGGTGAACAGCCCTGAAACTGCACCGAAAATGTAAGTGGGAACTTTTTCGAGTTCTTGGTGAACCGCGTTGAAATTTCCTGTTGGTTGTAACGTCAGGGGTCGTAGCAGGTTTTAGGGGAAAAAAGTAGAAAAGAAGGAATTTTGTAAGTCATAAATAAGGAAAAATAAAAAATTTTTCACTAAAAAGTAGGTAAAAATAAGGAACAAGTATGCATAACATCAGGGCTTAATAACAGTGAATGATAAAAGCTTACTCGTTTCAAGAGCATTCTTAAATCTAGGCTACCAAATCCAGTTTAACAAAAATCTTTTTAATAACTTGATCCCATGGCAGCAGCTGGAAAAAAGTAGCTCTTCAAGCTAGACAGCCATGGATATAGCTTTGGGGGGGGGGGCAGGGAACCACCGTCAGACAAGTCTGACATGGACCTTGTATTTGAGACAAGAATTTTTTAGTAGGTCTACACTTTTTTCTAAACAATTTAAAAGATTTGTAACTTGTTCTAAAAAAAAAACAGAATATATCGCTACTACGCTATATTTTCATCCTCATCTCACATTTGATTTTAGTTTTTGCCAAATAGCCTATAAACTCCAAAGTCGTTTGAGATAGTCTTGAAGTGGAGGGTCTAAGCCATAGGAAAGCT
Organism: Lithobius niger; assembly: GCA_023313725.1. NCBI lineage: Eukaryota > Metazoa > Arthropoda > Chilopoda > Lithobiomorpha > Lithobiidae > Lithobius > Lithobius niger. The sequence continues at coordinate 10,693 of JAHWFP010223924.1, read as the reverse complement.
CGTTTCGAGCTAGTTAAAATCAGTGGCGTGCACAGGAGGGGAGGAGGGGGCATTGCCCCTGCCTTTTTCGAAAAAATATGTCGTGTTTTGGTTTTCTGACCTGATAAACTCTGGTGCTGCAACCAGAGAAAAGGCCTAGAGGCCTAAAAAGGGCAAAAAGAAGGCCAGGAAAGGGGCATAAAATGGTAAAAAAGAGTGACAAGCTTAAAAAAGGATAAAAAAAAGACTAACCAACAAAAAAAAAAAAAAAAGTCTCCAGGAAACAATACCTCAACGTGCCCTTTCACAAACGTTGCCCTAGCCGTCTCGGTGGTCTGTGCACGCTACTTGTTAAAATGGTATATTGGAATGTTAATATCGGTCACAATTTCGCGAAGTACGAATTACATATTGTAGGAACCAAGATCAACATAACAAATTTTGACCCATGACGATTTAAGGAAAAAAGGGCAGCGGCAGTGTCCACTACAACGTACCCAACGGCAGTGATACATTTTTATTTTATTAGCAGTACATGAAAAGCTGTTGCACGGATTGTAGCTCATTAACTTTCTGAATATTTTCTTGTTGTCGACGCTCTACAAACTGGAAATAACCAAATGTGTGACGAAACCATTCCATCGGAGCTGGCTCAGCAAACCCAATGCACACGGTGACGTAACAGAACACTTAAGGTTTTTAATACTCATTCATTGCATCGAGAAACGAAATTACAAACAGCTAGTACTAAATTTAAACCGTGGAAACATAATAGTAGGTTATGCACTTATCCAACAGTTTATGCTTGGACGCTAACGGTAGACTTGTGAAAACGAAACCGTTACGCAAGATAAGAAACCGGAAGTGATGCTTTTCAACGCACACGCGCAGAAAGCCTCGTTACGTTGATTACAAGTCAGGGACCGAGTACGCTAATGAAGTTGGTGCCTTACGTATTGAACTCAAATATTATATACGTTATTTTATTAATTTACACTTAAATTCACAAACAAATTAAGCATGGCTGAAAAAAAGTAGGGACCTGTATATCTGAAAACAGGAAAAAAGTAGGAAAATAAGCAATTAGAAAAAAAAAGTAGGAACTCTACGACCCCTGTGGTAACGTACATTTCTTCCGACTTTTATGAGGTTTAACAAAAGCCACTGTAGACGGCGGTTGCCGATTTTTCGATTGATAGTTTTACACTCTGAACAGACAATTGTACATTCTGGATACCAAACATACATTGGCAGGTTTAGCATGTGTGGTTGGGCGATTTTACGATATTTGGTTGCCTGTTAGTTTATTTGTTTCTGAGAATAGGCTACTAACATTGTCAGCTTTACTTAACAAAACCGTACATCGCCTTAAACTATAATATCACAAGTAGGCTCGTCAACTGTCACTTCCAGCAGGAGCCGATGAATGCATACAATGTTCATTTTTTACTGCTTCCACAAACCTGAACTGTGTGTTGCACTCAGCAGCAGCAATCATCCTGAACTCAATCGACCGGGCCACGTACACCCACACTGCCGTCATGGTTACCGCTGGCACACAGAAGTAGTTAGTACTGCCAAAGTGTTGTACCGTAACGAGATTTGTAATAGGCCTACGGATACTGAGTTAAGGAAATTTTCTAACTCCCCCCCCCCTCCCCATTGTTTGATATCACAATATTACGATATATAACGACATTTCTCCCAGATATATTGTACAGTGAAACCTCTTTATAACGATGTCCAAGGGTCCTTGGAAATACAATGTTATATCAGGTTTGAAGGTCTCTGCCTAAGCATCCAGTTTCTGCTGAGAGATGAGTTTAATAAAGTTGCTACGGGAGAAATGGTGTGCACGCTATTGGAAGGGATCAGAAAGACTGTCTTCTTTAGGCTACGCGTAAATAGGTTTGCATCTGTATTTTTTTCTTCAGGCTACCACATCACCGCTCACTTCGTCACGATAGTTTGTCTGCTATTTGAATGCGACACAGGGCCATAGGCTCCGTAACTTGCAGGCATTCAAATATCAGACGAACGATCGCGTCGAAGTGAGCGGCAATGTGGTAGCCTGAAGAAAAAAATAAATACAGATGCAAGTACCTATTTACGCGTAGTCTGAAGAAGACAGTCGTTCTGAGCCCCTCCAACTCCAATAATTTAGCGATGTGATATTTTTAGATTTTATGTTGAATATTGGGATGGAAACTAATTTAATAGCATCCTGCGATTATATGATCCTTTGCGCGCTTACAATAACCATGATATTTTATCTGAGTGTGTGAATGTACTAATTTTTAATCGTTTGCTAATAATTACCATGAGATCAAAAATATACAAGACCAATGCGATAAAAATTACAATTATTAATGCCAATAGATCGCCGAAGAAAAATTCTAAGGCAACCTACTAGCCTAAAAAATTACACTATAAAGTGTGATGTTAAAATAAGAAAATTTCTTCAGGTTTGCGACGACACAATTTCTTGGTCTAGTCTACACGCCCAAGGCCAACTGAGATAGTAGTTGCGTTCCTCACAGCGAGAAATGCAGCTGCTATCTCAGTTGGCCTTATTACTATGCCAAGTGTCGCGAAATGGTGCGATGGTAACATGCGCGAATGGCAATCTGCGCAGGGCTGTTATACGGCAGGCGTAATGTACCTTAAAGGTAAATCATATTTTTTTCAAAATTTGCTTCGGCAGATATGAATAAAAGTCATTAATTACCTTGGCCTCATATTTGAAGCATGTACATTGGGATCTTGAAATAAACTTTTACAATCCGGTGTGCTATGGTAACTTCTGAGTGAATTAGTCATACTTTGTTTTACATCCGAATGCCCGGGGAGAGCAGTGTTACGAGAAACTGGGGGTAAATGGTGGAGTTCTTGGTTCAAATCACAGTTTATTGCTGGCCCCTCCGAAGAACGTTTAGCTGGTGCCACACGAAGGGCAGTCACAACACTGCACTCTTTGGTGTAGCTTCGGCTCCACGAGTGACTGCGTATAAAAGAGTCAGACAAATCTTGGCCCTTGTATTTTTTTTCATTCCATATATCACTATGGCTGGTGTCAGTATGATAGTCAAGTTTACCCCGCAAGTCACGGAATGCACTGAGGGTACCAGAATCTGTAGAATATTCGTAATTCTTTAGGGTTGGCTGTTCCACAACCGTGGAATTGCATGCATTTTTTTCTTTAATTTCGTCGTATTTACATACTTCGCCATTATGGAGCGGGGTGTACACTGGAGCCAATACAGAACGTGGTGTTTGGACGTGGTCGCGCTGGCAAGCAACATTAACGTTCAGATTTTCTTTATCCATTCTACCTCCTGAGTAAAATGAAAACATTCCGTGGCAAAAATATTGTGAAACTGTGAACTTGGAAAAAAATTAAGTTCGTGAACTTGATCAAATTAAAGTATCAGCATTTATCAAAGATCAAATCACTTAACAAAATGATCCAACAACACGAATCTCACATCATACTCGGAAACCTCTATTAACAATAGCAACTGTTTTCAGATCAGAGAGTAACACATTTTTTAACTCGAGCAACGGAATGTGCCATTTAAACAACAACGTGATTTTTCGGGTTGTTTTTCTTGGCAGCTGTCTTCTTAAGCTTTCAGCTGTTTTATATCTTCTAGATATATCTCATACTACCAACATTGTATTAAAACGACTGCATCCTCTTCGTTCTCCAAATCTTCTGAAAAATTCGACGGAATTGGTAAGCGTCTACCTTATTTTCACGGCATTTCCGACAAATTTTACTTAGGACAATCGGCTGCAATGGCGTCGCTCCAGGTTTGAAGTTGGCTCAAATACAGCTGATTGGTTGTTGTAAATCACGTGCGCGTAATTGACTCAAACTTGCTCAAAGGCCGATTGAGACAAAAGTTAACAGAGCCAGACAACGCTCTCCCAATCTATGCTTATCCTAACTACCACGTGTGGCTCACAGAGGTGTGCCACCAACATGCAAACACTCCCATTCCCAATAAAATAGCTCTCATCATTTGTTCATAATATAGCTAAAAACGTTTTCACACTCAGCCTGCAACCAGACTATAACTAACTCATGCTAATGAATTGGAACTACAACTACAAAATATTAGCATTTAACAGGCCGTGATAAAACCGTAGGCGTAATATTGACAAAAGCTCTAGAGCTATTACCATTATTATTTACCTAAGCTGTTTATAATCAGCAGTTTTTTTTAGGCGAACACGAACCCAAATTGGGCCTGATGCTACCCTCGTGCTTCGCGGTTTTTGTGACAACTCCTTGCGGCCTGAACGCAACATCAAGCCACGTGCAGTGTTCTAGGTTTCTTATTTCCTGACTGGTTCGATGGACATTGTCGATGGTGCCGTTAGTGCCGTTGGCTATGCTGCTCGGGCTCCAAGAAACACATTCCTACCTTCTGCTTGTTGTTCATCCAATGGATCGTAAACGAAAGCCAAGCTATCCTTCGTGGAGGACTCCAAAGTCGACATGGATTCAACGTAATCCTCGCTTTTTTCAAGTGGCTGCAGTTTCTACGTGTCTGTTGATATTTTTCAGTCGTCCACTATACGATGCTTTTTTGCGTCCGGTAACCGAAGATATGAAACCTTTTCGTCCTACACTTGGTAACAAAATCTGGTTACTACAGGCCGAGTTTGTTTGGGTGTTAGTTGTCTTCAGGGCATAGCCTACTTTTATCTTAGCCGACAGAAAAATGTTGCGATTGATTGGGTTTTGTTACTAAAACCAAGAATTTATAGGGCTATGAGTTATAACAATTCTTGCTAAAACTCGTAGCCAACCAGGTTGTTTTGATTAGGGACCGATCATTATTTATTGTTTTTTTTTTTTTTGGGGGGGGGGAGGGGGGTGATTTTTTGAGTCTTCTCGATGGGGTGGAGTTTCGGAATTTTTAGGGCGAGGGGTCAGAAAATATGCTTGGTTCCTGTGGGAGTCTTGGCCCTTACTGTAGTTGGAGTGGCTGAAGTTATTTAGGCCTATCCAAATGAATGAAAACGTTGAGGTGACTTACGTACAGCTCCCACATATCACGGCCCATACCACAGGTGGCACGATAATCGATAATATCGCCATAAAATTTTTAATCGGTTATCGTATCGCACATTTCCTGCTTTATCAAATTATCGTGCAAATCTCGATGCTTAAATTGTCATATCTAATTGTGTGCGGAATTACAAGGTCTCTCCAACCAAGTGTGCAAATTGTTGCTAGCCACTTAGCTGATTGGGGAGTAAGTTTAATGCAAACAATATTTAAGCATAAAATAGCAGCACAACTGCTAAATTGTGTCCACATGGTGAGGAAGTAATGAACAATGGCAAGTACATTTTCAGGGTTACTGGCCAAATGGTAGTGCCACACAATTCACTTTGTGATGGTTGCACTCTAGGCTTCAGACGAGGTGTTTTTTAATTAAGAAAATTTAAATAGTTCCTCCAATCTCAAAATTTGTTTTGTCGAAATTTTAAAAAGTATTATCGGGATACAATTTTTTTTGTATCGTGCCACCCCTATACCACAGCATCCCTGTTATTTCAAAGGAGAATCTCATTAGCCTGGCAAAGTGCTCTGGAACCTGTATGAAGAATGGGTACAAGTTTAAATTACACCGCCGTGCTAAAACCCCTCGAAACATCAAATTTTTGCGTAAAACGTTCTTTCATCTGCAGTTGATTTTTTGGTGCAGAAAGAAATCAAAGACACGGTTTCTGCAAAGGTGATGCCCTTTAACCCGATGAGGCGACAATCAGACGGGAAAGTATGAATCAGAATTTGCATGAGTTTGGCACATTCTAAAGCCATTGATCCTGATGCAAAAATACTGACCGTTGTAATACATGTAATACATGTAGTACATGTAATACATGTACCGCATTCGGAGTGCAAGCTTTTAATTCGAAATCAAATTCCGAATTGAGAGAAATGCGAGTCGGATCCAGATTAGTTTGCTAGACCTCGTTCGGAGCGCAAGAGGGAAAGCACAGCAGAAAGGGGTTAGTTCGTAGTTTCTCAACTGCTCACCATTTCTGAAATAATTAGGCTAAATTGAATGTGGTAAAAATCTTCAGCGCTATGAAAATTGGGCGTGAAGAACAAGTGGGGGCTGCATTCATATTTTATTTTTCGTTCATATTTTTTGCATTAGTAGGACCCAAAGCGTATGTCATAAAATTAGAGTATCATATTTTTTAACTGGGTAGATAAAAAAGTTGAAAGTTACTCGTTTGGTGCTGGCGGCCATGTCACTTCTATAAAGATCCAAGATAGTTGCCGGAACCAAAAGTACAACTTAACGCTCAACCGAAAAGCCAACATTTCAATGCTGAAAACTGGCGAATTTTCGAGTGTTTTTACTAGCGTAACTGTCTTCCTCACATGAAAACTTCGTTGGAAGGGGTAGATTGGAAATTCGAGTGGTTCTCCAGAGCATCGCCTGAGGAAGACTGTTAGTAAAAACAGTTGAAAATTTGCCAAGTTTCAGCATTGAAACGTGGACTTTTTGGTTGGGCGTTAAAAACTGCCAAAATTGGTAGCATATTCGAAACCCAAATAAACCCAAGCTTTCAGTTTACACTATCTCCAGTTTGCCTTTTCCTTAACTTTAGATGACCACATTGATTGCTATATATTCCGTCATATTTTTTTCAGGTGTTGGAGCTAAAAAGGCCGATTAAGATTGTTGAAACCTCCTGCTTGTCTGATGTTTGTGTGATAATAGATTAATAGGTAGTAGATACTATTTGTCATCAGAAAAATAGAAAATGGCTAGAAAATTAAAGAAGAAATCAAAGAAGCCTGCAGGTAAATAACCAGTACTTCATTATTTTGAAAAGAAAATGTTTTCACCTACTCTTAAACATTCTTAAAGTAACTATTGATTTCTTTTATTGCTTTTTTGTTCAATCAAGTTGTAAGTCGGCGCTTACCGGAGACGAACCTTTTACATGAAGCTGATTATTTGAGCAAGTTGTCAGATGAATTGTTGTGTCACATATTGTCATTTCTCCCATTGCGAGAAATCCTTTGTTTGAGCATGCTGTGCAAGCGACTTCACCATGCGGTAAAGCTCCATCTTCGTTTGCGCAAAGTAATTGACTTCACTGAAGGACGCATGTTTGCGTAAGTATAGACGACGATATTAAAATATAGCTTTAATTTGTTCAAGGTTATCAAAATGACCAAACATTGATAATTGCTTCTTTTTTCCAAATACGCATTATTTCAAATAATGTAGTAAGGCGGTTTCTGTATTGAATCTGTGATCCTGGTAGTGTCATTATTTCTCAAGCAATTGTAAAAAAAAAACATTTTGACTGATTTGACTTGCTGTTAACTTTGTCAGTACACTGTGTGTCAAGGTCACCAAGGTCTTCCCAAGCTTTAAACTGAAATTGTCAATATGTATTCTGCATTTTTGTATTTTTTTTAATTACTGGTTTCCCACCTGGTAACAGTACATACTGAATCGTTAGCTCCAAAAGGTCGTACCTTCACAGCCTTTTTAAATAGTAAATAGATGCTTACTTTACTAAGTTAACTTCTATTTAAATAGCTAACAATGCTACGTAGGTTTAAGGTTTATAGTATTAAAATTTCATATTTTTGTTATTACTTTAATTGTTGTTTTATTACTGTTTGTGGCTGTTTTATTTAGGTATATGCCAGGAGGCATAACTGACGATGTTTTTTCAAGACTGTTAAAGACTTGTGCTAAAGTTGAACGTATTTACGGACTTCATCCCTGGCATATTGAGAAAAGAAGACAGAGGTCAAAAAAATCGCTTAGCATTCCTGGCGTCATGGAAGTGTTGGGTAACTGTGAACATTTAAAAGGTAATACTTAACTGAAAACAGTAGTACTATTATCAAAGCAACACTCAACGGCAACTAGTCAAGTTAACAGATCAAAATGTCATTCATCAACTAGGGGATTACGAGGAACTTCCTGATCGGCATTGAAAAACTTGTAATGCGTGCTGTACTGCTCCAAAACCACAAACAAGTATATGGGTTTTCTCAAACTTTTCCAATTGTTGAATTGACGATTTAACAGTCAAACGCCCTGCGCTTAATTGCACAGTTATAATGCTTACTCCTAGGCAGTTAAAAAAAAAAAACAATTTAACAAAGGTGTGCAATTTTTTAAAAACGATCCTTGTAGTTTTATGTTTCATGAAATCATAATTAGATTTATGTGGGTATTGTTTGGAATATTCTATTTAATAATATGCTTTACCCATTTTTCAAGAAAATAAAAAGTTTTGAATGACGCCAGCTTTGCTACGGAATCGGCCATCGCGTTGCTGTCATCTTTATTCCTATTCAAGTTTTACATTTTTTTGCCACTAGAGGCCACCACCAATCAATGGGGCTTGGTCTTGACAGCTTCAGCTATGATTCAGTGCAATCTCCAGCCCCATAGTAATACAGGCTGATTTTTCCCGTGGAGTACAACATTGCCCTTAATACTACGGGCACTGGACTCCATATGATTTTCACACGCCTGTAGTGCTACGGGCTTAGGGCTTTAAGTGTTAACTTGAAATCATCACTTTTCATCTCGAAACCAACACGGTTTGAGCACTGTGTGTTAAAAATCTATCTGAAAATTGAACTTAGGATGAAAAACGTGAAAAATGACTTTCGGCCATGATGGCCAGTGGCTGGGCACTCAAGAATGTTTATTTGCCACAGTGAACTCCTAGCTGCCACGAAGAGAACTTTTCCTTACACCCCAGCCCAACCCTCTTGAAAGTCAATCCAGTAGCAGTCGCCAGTAGACCGCAGAAACCACTCGCCATTTCACAATTTCTACTCGCCAAATACCAAATACATCTTGCTTGTTGCACTGTTTCTCTAATTTATGAAATTTATGAATTTATGAAATTATTTATAGAGGAAAAATATGCAAGATTCCAGAAAGACAAGAATGTTTACTGCTCAAGGCCAATTTTTGATAGTCAATTCTGCTGTGGATGGAAAAACCTAGCCAATTAATTTTTTCAGGCATGCAATAAAACCTTCAAACACTACCACTTATTTACAGTCCATTCGATTCAAAATTGGTGTTAACTTGGCCTCCAATATTTACAAGGTAGGTGGTAGTGCGCATCATACCGGTGGTTGCGACGCTCGTGCGCTGCCTCCGTATGTTGAAGGCCGTTATTGCACTTTTTTCATAGACACTCTCTGTAACCAGCATCCAAAAGGAACTGGATTGAAGGGTTACACGGTCCCTGGATGCTGGTTACAGAGCGCATCTAAGAAAAAAGTGGAATAACGCTTCAAAGTAACGGAAGTAGCGCGCAAGCGTCACTACCACTGGTATGATGCACGCCTACCTTGTATACAGGGTGGTCCACAAAAAACTGACGACCCAAGATTTTCTAAGTCCAACTCTTCTAGTTAGCACCCCTCAAAACCAGGAGGGGACCTAGATCGTCCCGTTTCATTAGCTTTGATTGCTGTCCTATCCTGGTTCTGAGGGGTGCTAACTAAAAGTTGGACTTAGAAAATCTTGGGTCGTCAGTTTTTTGTGGACCACCCTGTATACCTTGTAAATATCGGAGGCCAAGTTAACGCCAATTTCGAATCGAATGGACTGTAAATAAGTGGTAGTGTTTGGAGTTTTATTGCGTGCCAGAAGATAGTTGGCTAGGTTTTTTCCATCCACAGCAGAAATGACTATCGAAAATTTGCCAAGAGTAGTAAACATTCTTGTCTTTCTGGAATCTTGTGTATTTTTCCTCTGTAAGTAAATAATGTTTGCTACGTTCCAGGTTATGCATCTTCATGTTTTTAAATTTATGAAATTGTGCAATTTTCTTCAACTCCAGTATTAATGCAGAAAAGCTGTTATATAACTCTTATAAATCTGAGCATAACGCCGCAAACCTCTCGTCTCTAACTTATATGGTTCCCCAGATATCCGTCTTTTGAGTGGCATTGTCTATTGCTAGTCACCGATTTGGCGAGTAAGGCTAAATACCAAGTCGCCAACTGTTGATTTCCGACATTGGAGAGGGTTGCCCCATTCCCCATCCCCACCCAAAAAAAAACCTGTTCTTTTTTAAGACATCTTTTGGGAATCATGTTTTGAATCCACACCATTGTTCCACTAAAATGACGGAGGTAGTGACAGGTTAGTGCAGCGGTTAGGTTTGATTGACTGGTGCAGCAGCTGGATTTTACTACAGTAGTACTTTGTCTTGCTAGATATTAGTAAGAATATGAATCTCGTTAATAATTCATACACATGCATCTAGTTAAATTCAGCAGTCAAAGTTGCCAACTGACCGCAGTTAATTGCCAGCTGGCAAGTGACCAGTGCAAAATTCCAGAGTGTTGTCTCCAGGTTGGCTGAATAACCATAGAAAGGATGAGAATTGAGACTTGTAACTTTGGGTACGTAGGTTGGGGGCTCTATCTATAAAAGGCATCACAGCATTCCCCGGTGACGCGTAATATTAAAGCTCCTAACGAGCGAGAAGATAAAAATAACACAGAAAAGGTCGCCCATCGCTCCTGTCAAAATGACGCCAGTTCATAGTTTGAAATGGCACTTTAATTATAGCCTCATCAATAAAATGTGTCTCAAGAGGAAAATGTGTACTTTAGGAGCTCTGGTATTTTTCTTACATTTACCTTACAGTTTATTCTCCTGGAACATTCTCTCAT
>JAHWFP010223922.1:0-13080 GCA_023313725.1 Lithobius niger | reverse complement strand
AACTATTGCTTTCACGCGTAAGTTCAACACCTGGATCTAATGGGACTGAAACCTTCCTAGCATTCGGCATACCAAAATGTTTCACCATGTGTTCAACATAAGACTTTTGATGCATGCATAACAGGTACATCATCATGCACATCAAATTCTACTCCTAAAAATTTTCTGATTGGCCAATGGTTTTTGACATCATATCGTGAGGATATGAGATGTATAACAGTATTTAGAACATCTTGGTTTGCCGCAAATATCGCTAAATCGTCAACATACACTAACACAATGGCTTTTCTATTGTAAGCATAAATACAATTCGTAGCACATAATTTAGAAAAACCCATCGATACAAAAGAGGAATCTTAACTCTTTAAACCACTGTCTACCTGACTGGGGGAGGCCATACAAAGCCTTATGTAAATGCCATACCTCTTTTTTTTTAACCAGAAAATCCTGGGGCTGGACGCATGAATATGGTTTCCTGCAATTTTCCATATGTAATGTACACTTTATATCCAAATGAGCATGAACCCATCCAAAACAAACCACTAAAAAAATAAAGAAAATCCGTACAAACGTGAATGCAATTACAGGAGAATATGTCTCAAAAAAATCAACACCACTACGCTGGCTAAAGCCTTGGACCACTAGCCTAGCACGAAACCGTGCAATCTTTCCTGATCCTCTTTCATTCGAAGACTCGAATTTGTTGGAAGTTTCTTTGTTTGCCAAACATATTAACCTGATAATTTTAGCATTACATTCGTCGAATGTAATGTCTCGCTGGAGGTTTTTCCGTTATCTGTAGACGCCTACTAGCAAGACCCTTCTGCGCATGCGCAGACCTCCCTATATAAGCGAGAACATGGTTGGTCTCGGTATTCATTTTCCCCCAGAGGTTCCTACGCGTCACCTCGTCTCACTCCTTTCGGTCAGGATTTTGGATTCCTCTCACTCATCTAGAATGGACGCTGTCCTTTCGGTCATCGCTTCCGCCTCGGATGCTGCACTCTCTCTCCCGCCGGCCCCGACCACGCACGGCGACCGCTGCACGCCCGACTCAGAGCGGGTGTTGCATGTCACCAACAACGTAGATGACTCTCCCTTGCAAGGCGGCCAGCGTATTCCACAGCCTCCCGACCTTTCGGCCTTGTCTGAAGACCTCAAGCACGCCAAGTTGCTTTTCCGGGAAGCCAAACGCAAGCTCAAGGTAGCCTCGTCACAAGCCGGCCTTTCGGTCATCACTTCTCCTTTGGATCTATCATCCAAGTCATCCAGCAGAGAACATAGTGTGACCCGAAGCGAAGCACATGTCCTAGTTGACTCTGTTTTCCGTCGATATGCCGAGAAGACGCCAATGCCTCACCCGTCGTACACATCGTCCATACGTCAAGCCAACACGCGAGATTGGGTTGCGTCCACAACAAATCACGACAGCTGAAAACGCCTTTCGCGCACCTCCGACGTCATCCCTACCAAACGCAGCCAACAAGATCCCCTTTCGGTCAACACCAAGGAGCCGGTCTCCGCCGCTCAAAGCCTCCCCGATCGCACGCCCCCGGCCTCTCTCCTTAAAACGGTAGAAGACACCGTCCCAGATTATTTTCTTTACAAAGCAACCCAGTCGGCCAACGCACCTGTCATCAACAGAGGTCTCAAGACTGGTTTCGGACAACTCTTCTCACCTGCCTGCTTCAAAACGGCGGCTCCCTTCTCGGCAAAGGCGAGCCCTTAACCCTCGACACGGAAACTCCAGACCCACGTCCCGGCCAGGAATCAAGCTTCTTCCGTTTACATGGTGATGGCGCTACCCAGGGCCGTAGGTGTAGCCCCCGCAAGGCGGGGAGGCCCCGCTCAAAAGAGGGCCCCAAATTTCCGAACTTGCGTAAGAAATATTTCAGTTTTTAATTACCGCATTTTCAAAACGTTTAAACACACAGGCTGTTATCTCGAACCAAACAGAACCCACTCAAAACCCCAATCAAAGCCCCACAGCCCACATATATTCATTTAGTTGTCAGTAGTTATTTTTATTAGTACGCATTAAAACAAAAAGCTAACCCCATTCTCTTCCCTCCAAAACGAAGCGGCCAGCCAATCTGACTACAACGCCAGCTGATTCCTCTTACGAGTCATCGCAAAACCTATGTCTTGATGAGACAGATGGCCAGCAAAACTTAAAAAAATAACAATTTGTGTCCTTAGTTCTTCCAAACCACAACTAGCAACATAAAAAAGAAAATAACGACATTATTGTTTATGTTGAACAATGATGAACAATTTTGAGCCAATCGTATCGGACGATTTCTACCTAACGTATGTTGCTCGTTTCTGTCGAAATGCTACCCGTGAGTGGATGGTTGGCTAAATAAACCGTGCAGTTGTAGAGTGCCTGTAGTAAGATGAAACTGAATTTTTTTTCCAATTCGCAATTCACTTGCAATTCATGTTGAAGTCATCCATAAATTCTTGGTCTCGTGCAGTAGTCCTTTGATTTAAATTGTGTTGGGGCAACTCAAATTTAAAGTAGTGCAAGGCCGAGAAAAAATTCGCTTTACTCACCCCCTTCCCACCGGAAAAAAATTAAAAATAACGAGCCAAATTTTAAAATTTTTTTTGTGTAATTCATGAAAAAGGGTAATAAAATAGGCTATAGTAACAAATTGCTGGTACCGATAGCATGCCGAAATTTTCTGAATTCACTTCGCACTAGCATAGGGGCCCCAGCCCCACATTTTTTCTTGCAGGGGGGCCCCAATATTCTCAGCTACGGTACTGGCGCTACCAACCCGAAGAACTTCGACACCTATCGCGAATGCGAATTTCTTTGCAGCGAAGTGAGAATGGATTTCGGCACTGCTCTTTCCATCTCCAAAAGAATTGAAGTCCCCTCCTTTGTTTTATACGACAACGACAAATGTCTTCGTCTAAGCCTACGTGCCACTTCACAAGCCGATGTCCTGAACACGACCGTTAACGCTCTTTGCGAGAAGCTTTCGGCTGACCCAAGTCCCGAAAAATTTCGTAACCTATCAACACTCATCTCACAACTTTTCTAGAAAGCAATTTTTGCAACCTTCCATTCGGTCAACTGGGCCACACGAGCACTGTTTAACAACACTCTACTCTTAAGGGAAGCAGCTCTCAAGTCAGCTTACAATCTAAATGATTCAACCAAGCATCGCTTACGAAACCAACCCATTCACGAGTCCGACACTCTCTTCCGCGGCCTCATCCCGTCACTCGCCCCGCATCTGGACATCTGTAAACCCAAACCATTTCGTCAAGCCAGACAAGCCTTTCGGTCGACCAAATCGAGCAGGAATCAAGGCAACCGCATGCCTCCCGAGTCGGCACAATCTCCCGCCCACAACTTTCGCAACGACAGTTCATCCCCCAAGCTCCAGCCCTTTCGGTCAGACCGACAGCCACGACCCCGTTTGAATCAACGACACAACCAGAAACGCGCAGCGACTACCGACCGCCGTAGTCGCTACTTTTCTCCCGGCGGCCGCAGCACCAACCGCAAACAATGAGGCTCAACATCTCTCCCGCTTCCCAGTTGAGGCGAGACTCCGCCATTTTTACCTGGCCTGGGAAACACTCACACGCAACCCTCAAGTCCTTTCGGTCATCAAAAACGGCTTTCGGCCGACCTTCATCACAGAACCACCGCTTGCATCAAGCCCTCCGTGGAACTTCACGACTCCAGTCTCTCACGTCCTTACAGTCGAGATATCTCTTCTCCTAGCAAAAAAAGCAATAACCAAATGCCAGAATCCGGGACCAGGCTTCTACAGTGCCATTTTCACACAACCCAAAGAAATCAGGTGGCCTGCGGCTAATTTTCAACATGAAACCACTCAACAAATTCATAGACATCCCACACTTCAAGATGGAGACCTTAGACCCCATCCGCCTGTCTTTCAAAAAAAACGACTGGACAATCTCGATAGACCTAGAGGACACCTACCTACACGTTCCACTTCACCCAGCTTCAACAAAATTCTTCCGCTTCATCTACGACAAGCAAGTGTACGAATTCCGCTGTCTCCTTTTCGGTTTAAACGCAGCCCCAAGAATTTTCACCATGATTCTAAAACCTATACATGCCTTTCTCCACCAACACCAAATCGATGCAAGCGTATATCTCGACGACTGGGCCCTTCACAACCAAGACCCCAACCAGCTCTCACAAAACAGGGATTTCACCATCAACCTCCTAAATCGCCTGGGCTTCGGTGTAAACTACCCAAAGTCACGTCTTAACTCCCCAACAGGAATTCACGTTCTTCGGAGCCTTATTCAATCTGTCATCAGCCCAAGTTTCTCCATCACTCGACAGAGTAGAAGATCTCTTAGGTCACATCCTTCTATTCCAAAACCAACAAGCCTTCTCCCTCCGGGAACTAAACTCTCTCATCGGGAAAATGGATTCAATGGCAGCCCTCATCCCCCACGGACGTTGGATGGTAAGGCCATTCCACCACCACAGAATCGACAACTGGTCAAACCCGAATCTCATCCCGTATTCCCATTCCAGGTTCACGAAGATTTCCCTCTCAACACCACAGCCCTGGCCTACATAAAGAAAGAAGGCGGAACGAAGTCCAAGCTTCTACACAACCTGACGTCCGAAATCCTGAATCTCTGCGTCATGAACAACATCACGTTACTTCCCCTCCACATCCCAGGGAACAGGAACGTCATTGCAGATTCTCTCTCCCGTCGCTCCCCCCTCCCCCAGGGGAATGGTGCCTCAAGGAGTCCATCTGCGAATATCTCTTCACAATCTGGGAAACACCTATGATAGACCTATTCGCCACGAGGCACAATGCCAGACTTCCCCACTACATCAGTCCTATCCACGACGACCAAGCCCTAGCAGTCGACGCCCTGACCTACCCATGGCACAACCTCTACGCATACCTGTTCCCCCCGTTCAAGCTACTCCCACAGGTACTGCAGAAAGTGGACGAAAGCCAAAGCCTATTCATCCTAGTAGCCCCCTTCTGGCCATCGGCCCCGTGGTTTCCACACTTCCTCTCTCTACTAATCGACACCCCAAGAAGCCTCCCTCTTCTTCCAGACCTGCTATTTCAACAAAAGTGCTTCGAAGATTCACCCAAACCTACCAAACTAAAACCTTCACGCATGGCTACCACCATCAAACTCCTCAAAAAGGCAGGAATTCATAAAGACGATGCCGCCCGAATCGCCTCAAAAGCCACAAGAGATTCAACAAACAAGATGTATGACAGTCACTGGTCCAAATGGTTTCATTGGTACTACACAAGGCAAATTAATCCAATCAACCCCTCTCTTCCCGAACTATTAGGTTCTTCATTGATCTGTTCGACATTGACAAACTCAAAGGCTCAGCCATCCTCGTCTGCTGCTCAGCTGTAAACTCAGTTTTCAAGGCAACAAACAAAACCGACCTTCTGGATGACCAACGCATCTCCGCCCTTCTTCGCTCCTTCGAAAACGACCGGCCAACTACGAGGCGTCTTACCTCTGACTGGGACCCTCCATCGTTCTACAATCTCTAATGGAAGCCCCTTACGAACCTATGCAAGATAGCTCTCTTCACCTCCTAACCAGGAAAACTGTTTTTCTTGTCACACTGGCCGCCAGTGCCCGCTGTTCTGAAATTCAAGCACTATCAGCAGTCCAAACTTCTCCTCAGTAAACTCTCTACCCAAGAGCAGGATTTCGAGCCAAAACACAAAAACCTTCAGAACCTCCTAAACCCATCACCTTTCCAGCCCTTTCAAGCCTTACAGGCGATGAACCAGAACGGCTTCTATGCCCCATCCGTGCTCTCCGCTTCTACCTCACAAGAACTCAACACAACTACATTCACAGAGGCAGAAACCAACTGTTCGTACCCGTTGACCTTCAATCAGGGAAGACTTCGGCCTCCATGATCTCCCGTTGGATTAAGAAGACAATCTACGTCGCATACGATAAAGCCAATTTAACCACAGAGAGAGCAACAGCACACGTGGTTAGAGCGATCTCCACTTCATGGGCACACCATAACGCCATACCCATAGAAGAAATTCTTCAAGCCGCATCCTGGCGCCACTCTACAACTTTCACCTCCCACTACCTGAGGGACATGTCGAGGGATGAAAAGGGACTACACCGGCTGGGACCAATCGTCGCAGCCAGAACTGTGGTCAAGCCCCCTTAAGCACATTCGGAGCGAAGTAGAAGCAAGCCATCCCAGATAGAAGCAAGCCACCCATAGAAGGAAGCAAGCCATCCATTGAAGGAAGCAATCCCCACCAATCCCCACCAATTCCTACGAAAGAGATCCAAATTCCTGTTTCATCACTCTGTTCTGAATAAAGTGCAAATTTTTACAAAAAAATTTTTGGGGAAAGCCTGCTTGCAACCCAGGGTGCCCCGTCAGGACGGTGCCCGCCACCACCTCTTGACGAGGTCGGCTGATAATGCTAAAATTATCAGGTTAAAATGTTTGGCAAACAAAGAGAGAACATTTTGCCGGCCCCCCAACCAGGCCGGCTAAAAATGGTTTCCTTTTTGCCTAAAACATACTTAACCTAAGCCCGCACTGCCTCCCCTCTCGAGTCACCGCCTGACAGATTGAGAGGATAATAAATGCCGAGACCAACCACGTTCTTGCTTATATAGGGAGGTCTGCGGATGCACAGAAGGGTCTTGCAAGCAGGCATCTACAGACAACGGAAAAACCTCCAGCGAAACATCACATTCAAGGAATGTAATACTAAAATTATAAGGTTAAGTATGTTTTAAGCAAAAAAGAAACCATTTTTAGCTGGCCTGGCTGGGGGCCGGCAAAATGTTCTTTTTTTCTTTCATAGTGATGTTTCTTCGTCAAGACTTTCAACCATAGATGGGAAAATGGCGCCCCGAAAGCATCTTTCAGCCGAAAGTCCTCTCCACCCGCCAGCCCATCACCTACCGATCTTGATGTTGTTATCGGCCAGTCGTCGTCTCTTTCGTACAGACCTTGACCACACAGCATTTTCTTGCCGTGATCAGCCAAGCAATCAATCATCGCTCCTGCCGTCTTCGCATGGATTGGCTTCTTCACCAACCATCTGCTTTCATTAGTAACGAAAGACTTTGAACCCAGTTGATGACTCAGAACAACACCACCAAACACAAGCTTCATCTTCCAATGGTCTCATCCCAGACCTCGGCCACCTGGGGTCTCTCTTTTGTCCTTCTTGTTTTGCTCCACAACATCTCAACTTAAGGATCCACTCTTTTGTCTTTCACGAAAGACTAACTTCATTGTCATTGACACAATATCCTGTCATCAGCGCTGTCTTGCAGCTTTCATTCACTTCACCACAACAACAAATCAAGCTCTCCATCTGCAATTCACAAGTCATTTCGCAGCCTAGACTCAACCAGAACTGGATCTTGGATCTTTCTTTCAGCTCATCACGAAAGACTGAAAGCCATGTCATCGACCACTGTCTTGGCTTCCTTGGATTCCCCCACCGGCTGCCTGACAAGGCAGGCACGCCCGAAAGTTTCCCCACCACGAGGTCAAGCGACCTGTTCAACACTATCGGCCACACCTCCAGCAACGCCATTTCTTTCGCTGGATCATCCACCCACCGCATCGGCATCTCCAATTCCCTGTGGCCAAACCCCGAAGTCTTCACTCCTCTTTCGTTACACCAAGAAGTGAAAGTCCAAACCTAATCGGCAAAAGATCAGCTCCCCACACCGTGTCTCGCTATACTGGAAGTCTGGAATGGTGCCTATTGAACTTAAATAGGCGTTTTAATGCAGCCAACATCCTGAAACTCAAGATGTTTTGTGAAAAGTGGCAAGTGGGATAGACTTAATATTGGGATTAATTTTATCACACTGTTGGAACTACACCAGTAGCATCCGTGCGGTTTTGTTCCTTGCTGTGCTAAAGCAGTTCGCTAAATGGTTGTTTCTTTTGCCTTCAATTCAGCTTCATTTTGCAGTGCCGCGCATAGCAGACGCTTCTCATATTCTCATTTCGTGCTAGATGCAACAACAAAAGTGATGTTAGCTCGACTACAGAAATAAGATGGCTGCAGAAATCACTACATGTACACTCAAATTCCCCCAAAAAAAGAAATAAATCATCGTATTTCGCGAATTTTCGATAGGCAAGTTGACAAAAAGATGTTAAAATTTCAGCCCTCCAATCTTCTTCAGGTTTCTCACAAATTATGCTTCTTCTGTTTGCATCATTGATCTGTTCTTTCTTCGGTTGAGAATTTTATAGTTGTGGTGAACGTCGGTTGAGAATTTAGCCACCTGTATTCACTGGGTAGAAATTTGCTCTCGCTCTCGCTGAATACAGGAGGTTACGGTCGCAACAGACGTTGTCAAGAGCAAGAGCACAATCAATGAAGTAAACAGTAAGAAGCATAATTTGTTAGAAGCCTTAAGAAGATAGGACGACTGAAATTTTAACATTTTTTCGTCAATTTGCCTATCGCGAAATACAGTGATGTATTTCCTTTTGGAATTTCAGCATAAATGATGTGGTTTCTGAACTTAGAATATTCAAAGTAATATGATGGTCAATTTTTTTCTACAAGATGGCTGCTTCCTACCGATAAAAAATATGATATAATGCAAACACGGCTGTATTTTTATAGTTGTGGTGGACTTAACTGATACCGCAAAGATGCAAGCAGGTGAAATAATTGAAACGCATCCATACAGTTCTATTTATTCATTTCAATTGCCAATAAATACTTAACGATGACATTCTTTCGACGATTTGAATGAATACGGCAATCGCCTGGAGATGGCTGCGGCCGTTTTTTTTCAGCTTGGTTGGTTGCTCTCTGTGTGCTAATCTGCCAGGGGACTGTTTCTATTTATCATCCAGTGCTAGTGACCTACACTTGACATACACATTTGGCAAACTGTTGCAGTTGCTGCACTGCTGCAAGGAAATAAAAAACAGTGCACAGTACATTGACACCGCATGTAAGCAGGCCCTATATTTAAATTTCTGTTGGCAAGTTTATGCAATCTTTACATTCGTAGGAGAGCCAAAATCAGGGTAGATACGAGTAGTAAAAGTTATTTCTTTGTAGGGCACGGTAAGATAGCTGAACTGGTAATCCCTCCACTGACACCCTAATATGTTTCTGCAGTATCAGTCCTTACAGTGATTTTTATGAACCCTGAAACTTTTTTTCTTCCTGCATATTAGGGCTTTGGTTTTTCTGCAAAACCGTGGCTACAGCGCTGTTATTTTGAAGCACACCAAGCATTTCTTGGTATCAAACAGCGTTGCCATGGATGTCATTAAAGTGCTGGAAGACTTTCTTGTGGAATATACTCAATCCTGACAAATGGCTTCATTCCAAAGGGTGTAAGTAGCACAATTTGAGATATTCATAAGCTAGAAGTGGCGGTTCCTGTGAGTAGGCAGAGCCTACCCAAAATTTCAGACGAGTACAGAACTCTTAATGCACATCATAATTACCAATTGATATTTCTTCTACCTTTTTTCTACAATTAATTGTACATTTCATTTTAAGTCTTTGTCATACGCAATTACTTTTCATGTAATGTAATCAACGCTTCCATGAAAGGATAAGCGTGGAAGATCTGATAGGAATGGTTTGTAAACTAACGATAAATATCCAGCTGTGTGTGCAGCTATTCCGCTAACCTGAGAGCAAGCAGTAGGCCAGTTGAGAGTTGCATGTACTGTTGGAGTTAGAAAATGGCTACGCTTATCAGCCCTCCTCTTGCACCAGCGATGCCAGGCTATCGCGTTCCAGTTTAAGCTTAGTCTCTTTAGCCTAACAAGTAGCAGGGAAACGAAGCAGTTGCCATTGACATGACGACTGCTAAGTGTGTGACTACATCGTTGTTTTGCAACCAGCCGTAGGCAGTGCTGGAGCAAGAGGGGGGTGAAGGGGGCAGCCACTCCGGGCGCCAAAAAGGAAAAGGGCGCCGAAAAAGCTGCCCTCCCAACCCCCTCCAAAAATAAATTGAAAAAAAAAGTTGAATTGAAAAAACAACGAAGCCTAGACTAAAAACAACTGGTCTTGAAAAATAATTTGTGAGTTGCAGTAGTAGTTTATGATAGCGGTACTCTGACTGCAAGTAGTGGGGATTTGCGATACGAGGACGGACATACCCCCCCCCCCCCTCTCTCCCCAGATCAAACCGGGTCAAGGTCAAAGCAGGTGAAGGTCAAGGTCGCAATCTGCAGGAGGGTGGGAAAGTGCCTTTTGCTATCTTTTTTACATTTCGTCGATCTGGAGGAGGGTAGGAAAGTACTTTTTTTTTTTTTTCATCCTGGAAGTGCGGCCATAGCCAAGATGGGTCACTGGGTCGAGGTCAAAGTGAGTAGGTTAAGAGGTAGTACGCTGAGCAAATGCTTTATGAGCTTTCGCATATCGATAATGTTGGAAGTCAGGCATACCTACAAATGATTTATGAGCTTTAAAATTGCGGTAATGAAAAAAATTATTCATTAGGAGCACGCCTGTCGCGCATGAATACGAGGAAATATCTACATTAAAGGGTCCTCAAATCGGGTACTCTAAAATGAGCCTTTTGAGCTTTCGAATACTGAAAATTCATAGGTTTTGGGGTGATAAGTTGAGTAAAATGTAGGGATCGACCAGGTAACAAAAAACCGAGTCCAAGCCGAGTCCGAGTAATTATGAATAGCCACCGAGCCGAGTCCGGGTAGTAAAACCGGGTCGTAGATTTTCAATTTTTGCTTTATGTTTAATATACAGCTTTTTTACTTTGGTTTCGTTCTTTTTTTTTGCTTTCACTCATTTTCATTTTGCTTTCGTCCAGTTTTGTATTGCGCATAGTATAACAATGAACGAAAGCAAATAAAAGGACGAAACCAAATTTAAAAAACTGTAAAATACCAGGAATTCTTTCTTCCAAATTTTTTAATTATAAACTTTACGTTATTAAATAAAGTGCAGTCAAAAATTAAATTGACCAGCAATTCTTTGTTCCAAATTTTTTAATAATAAAGTGAAATGAAAAATAAAATGCATTTCGGTTACTTTGTCTCCCAATAGGCGTTTGTTGGCTTTAACCCTTTAAACAACGATGTGGCCCAACTGCAGTAACGACGTATATATACATCGAAACTTTTATGGGGGAAGTGCGGGTCGAAAAATGCAATTTCGGCCAAAATATCGACATGAGAAAAGCTGAAATTCGCTACCCGATATGTTGTGCATCGATTTCTGTAAACAAAACGTTGTTAACGATGTCTATACTTTTATAAAAAGCACTTTAGTTGAGTGCAGTCTCACTAAAAACTGCAAAAATGTGGTGTTCATTCCTTTTTCTGTAGTTCAAGAACAAAAAACTGTTCATTTTCGACAGCGGTAGCGATCGAATCATTTGACTGGGCGCCGCCATCTTGGGTTCACTGAAAAGCTCGAATTTCCCTCTATCCGGGCCTCTCAACATATTTTCTCGATGGCCGTTTGGCATTGGCCAATCAGATGGAATGTAAGAGGCTCTTTCTGGCGGTCTCGAGCTGCCTTTCCAAAGCAATTGGAAGATCACGATCCCTCATTGGCAAGTTGGCACCACGTGTCCGATTTGGCGCGCTCTCATTGGCTGACGGGCGAAAATTTAAAACAGCATCTGCGATGTGCAACTAAAATGGAAAAGGAGACTATGAACCTTCACACTATCGCCTATCAGGTGGGAACAAGGATTTTTAGCGTACTTACGGACGCGTTTTTTCAACACGGAGATTTTCAATTTTATTCATTTACAGCCCGTAATTAAAAAAAAAATGGTTCTCCGAAACTATTAAAGCAATTATCTGATTTTTTCTGTGCACATTAATGAATATCTATTGCGTGCAAGTAGTTGTGGGGGGATCCAGAAGGTATAAATGAAAGTATGAAAATAAAAATAATTTTTTCAACAAATAATGAATACCCTGTTTGTACTCGGTCGAATTTTTACCGAATCCGAGCCGGGTCAAAAATAGCATTACCCGGCACCGGGTCGGGTATTTACCCGGACTCGGTTGAACCCTAGTAAAATGTTTTTTGAGCTTTCATATGGCGTCAATGTTGGAGGTCAGGCCCACATGATGAACGTTTAACGTTTCAAACGTATCATTAAACGTACAAAATGTTAAACGTGAAACGTTCATTGAAACGTTTGAAACGTACTTTTTTGAAGGAACCCTTGATTAACAGTCATGTTTTATCGATAATCAGTAACCTGCACAAACATTTAAACACGATCTGAAACGTTCAACTGTACGTTGGTAGAGTTGTACATTGAGATAAATCTCCTAAATCACTTCCTTACAATTAGTCATTCTGACAATGTGAAAGCTCATACAGCATTTGCACCCCTGAGCCCTCTACTGTTGATAACTCATCATTTGTAGGAGTGCAGCTAACAATTCAACATGCTCACAGTGGTAAAGCTCATAAAACATTCAAACCAATGAGACCCCTCTAATGTTGATACATCATTTGCAGGAGTGCAGCTAACAATTCATCATGCTCACAGTGTTAAAGCTCATAAAACATTCAAACCAGTGAGACCGCTCTAATGTTGATAACACATCATTTGCAGGAATGCAGCTAACAATTCATCATTCTCACAATGTTAAAGCTCATAAATCATTTGCACCACTGAGATCCCTCATACATTGCTAACAAGTGAATGCAGCTAAAGTGCAGCAAAAGTGCAGCAAAAGTGACGCTAACAAACAATTAGTCATTCGCATAATGTGAGCACTCGTACAGCATTTAAACCCACGAGACTCATCAAACGCAGCTAATTCATCAGTTTCAGGACTGCAGCTAACAATTAGCATAACCTGAAAACTCATAAATCATTTTCACCACTGAGAACCCTCTAATTCATCATTTTCAGGAATACAGCTAACAATTAGTCATTCTCATAAATGTGAACGCTCATAAAACTTTTGCACCCCTGAGAACCATCTAATGTAGCTAATTCATCATTTTCAGGAGCACACCTCACAATTTTCACCATGCAGCGCAAAGGATTTTTCACTTGGCGCCGTTTGAAGGAACAATTATTGACTGCGTG
>JAHWFP010223915.1:6957-17382 GCA_023313725.1 Lithobius niger | reverse complement strand
TGAATCTACAAGGGCCATCAAACCCGAACATGAAGTTCCTGATTAGTAACGAGTTGGCGGCACACCACTAGCGCAAGGAATCGTGCAAGCGTTGATCAGACGATACGCGATAAGTGCAGTGGGCAACGGCTTCCACGCATTTTCAAAAACACTAGCACTCGTGGCAATGTAAAACAGAAGCAAGAACAAGAAAGGAAGCCTGAAGAAGATAGGAGATACCGAAATTAACACCACTCGGACTATTAGGCCTATCGAAAATTTACAAAATACCGTACTGAATGCATTTTTGTTTTTAAATTTGAGCGTTACATTTGTGATCAATTAAGATGATTAATCTCGCAAACACGGAAACAGCAAGCTTTCGGAAAATTTTCGGCAGTTATTTCGGAAGTAGCCTAGATGTTTAACTTCGCCCAACTGTTTCGTGAGGCTTTTGCTTGAGCTTAATTCGGTACTGTGTCTCACATCCAGCTTTCTGTTGGTGTTTGGCTTATGCAAAGCCAGATGTGAGCCACAAAGCGAATTAACCTCAAGCAAAAGCCTGAAGAAGATAGCTGGGAGAAGTTAAACTCCAACCACTGAAATATCTGTTGAAAATTTGCAGAATCGTGCAATTTCCTTGGTTGTGAGATTAACCGTTTTAATGTTGTAAATTTTTTCGTATCCTGGACTCCCACGGCATCATGTATTTACGTATATTTTAAATGCAAACAATGGTAGGCCTACACAAAATTGCTACTTTTTGTTACCGTATTAAAGCATAGGCTACCCTGTGTACAATGATGAGGGGCTTGACTCTAGGGGCATGTGTTTTTATTTTTATTTGTTTATTTATTTTTTTTGGTACCAGGAATTTGTTTGTCATGTGTGTCTGAAGTAGTCTACTAGGAATAATTCAACATTGTGTAAATTATACAATTGGCTAACCATAGCTTGCTTTGACATGTCCATGAAAACGTTAATTGATAGGATGGTCAGGCTTCTTCTGATGAAACATGGAGGCTTTCAGTGATTGATGTAGCTGTGGAGTGCCCATGAGATTTCAGTGCCCTGAGTTTGTGGATGATCATGTTGATCCAACATGTGATTCTTTGGTCACGTCGGTTCATTGGAGAACGCGGCGGTGAGAGGTGGATTTGGAACTTGACAATTGTTTCTTTGTTTCTTTGTTCAATTGGAGGTGAGGTGTATGGTTCGAACAAGTCAAGAGTTCTATGAAGGTGAGTTGCTCGAGGGGTTGGAGAGTTCAGCATGATGATGTCCTTCGAGTATAATGTTGGGTCGTCGTGTCGTGATTCGAAGTCAAGACGGGATTTCGGGTGGCAGAGAATGCAAAATTGAGATGATTTTGAGGTCCGAGTGGTGTTGAAAGGGCCCTGATCATGTGGTCTGTTTCATGTCATGACGTCTTCCTGAAGAAGTGCTAGGAGAGGCTGAAAGACTACATCAGGGTGTGATCTATGGTTTTGGGCTCGTCTGGGAGGTTAACAGAGATCAAAATCCCGAGTTGTGTCCATGTCATTGTCGGGATATTTCATGGCTGTAGATGAATGTGGGTCATTAACAATTTGAATATCAGCTTTCAGGAAGGACGGTTTGACTCTCACTGAAAGGGTCAGTTCTGGGCGTTCAGACTTGTTTCATTGGTGAGGCGAACAGTCAGTGAGATCTTGCTGAGATTGATGATCGATGAAAGGAGCAAGGGTGGTGTGGTGGTTGTTCAGATGGCAGGTCAGTCGTGAAAAGTTTGGAATGAACAGCTGAGGGAAGTCATTGAAACTGTCGATCAGGTCTGCGGTTGACATTGGCGATAAGTGGTGTTTGAGATGACTGTCCTGTTGATGAAAAGTGGCAATTGTCGTGTTGTTGTCAAGGTGGCGCCATGGTTAACAGTGAATTAGATTCCGAGGATGGAACCATGATGGCGGGTGTTGTAACGGAGAAGGTTTTGATTAAGCCAGAAGCAGATCTTGCTGTTGGTTAGTTGGTTTGTTTTTCCTTGGTCGAAGGCTTTGAGGCCTCTTTCTGGCTGAGAACGTAGTGTGGAGATCAGCAGTGAACCCATTGATACAGTGTCTTATGACGAGAATACTGGAAGTAACTGTAGTTACATGATCAAAGTTACTTGACAGTGACCAGGTAGCGTCAAATGCCTGGAGCTTCAGTTGACGGAGCAGTTTGGGAAGCTGCGGACGTAGAAAGGTGAACTGATTCAGTCGTGGTTGGCTGTGTAGAGGCTTTACGCGGTGAGCAAAGATTGGACCAGAATCAACCAATTTGAATTTGTTGCGTGGAGAGGTGAGTGTTTTGTTTCAAGTGTGGGAAGGGAATTTCAGTTGAATTTTCCTTTCAGAGTGAGTTTTTTTTTTATCGACAAAGATCTTCCTTCAAATGATTTTCTTAGGTGAAGTCAGTTACCGACAAGGATGCGGCTGGTTGGCTGGAAGTTCTGTCAGATTGTTGTAGGGATTAAGAGTTGCTGCGATGAAAGGTTAAGCTGAACGGGTCACTGCTGGAGGGTCTTATTGTGTGTTGGTTCGACAGCCGGAGTTCGTAATTATTCCCGGGTGAAAGACGGTCACATGGCGGAAGGACGTTTTCTTGGGTGGTGATTTTTACTATGTTTCTCTTTTGTAAAGACCAGTTTGTGAGCTTATAAATACGGTTGCTGGAGCGGTGGTTTTCTCGGAGGAAGGATCACAGGGTGAAGATCTTCCTTAGTTGAGAGATCATTCCCCATATGAAAGACTACGTCATCGATTGGCGAGGAATAATATGTGCATTGAGATTATGTTCAGAAGAAAGATCTCCGTACGGGAAAATGGTCTTCAAGCGAGAGAAGCTACTCGGCGATAGAATTCCAATGGCGAGAAGTTCTTCCGGGTGAAGCCTCAATGGTGAGTGAAAGATCTGTGACGAAGGTTGTTCTATGGATGAAAGATCCTCTTTTAGACGAAAGATTTAAATTACGGCGAAAGATCTCTTTCCAGGCAAAAGATTTTCTTCTGGCGTAACGTCTTCATACAGGTGATGGTCTTTATACAGATGAAAAGATCTTCTTGCAGGCGAAAGATCTGTATTCAGATATTCAGATCTGTATGCGAGAGACGATATTCTCAGGCAAAAGATTTCCGTCGGGTGACAGATTCTTCCAGGCGAAAGATCTTCTCACAGGTGAGAGATTCCCTTCAGGTGAAAGCTTTTCTTGCAGGTAAAGGATCTTCTAATGTTGAAAGATCCTCGGATGGGTGAATATTTCCTCCGGGCGAAGAATTTTCTACCGGCGGAGGATTTTTTTTTTTCAGGAAAAAATTATCTTTCAGGTGAAAGAACGTCGTACGGGTGAAAATTTCCTTCTGAAGAAAGTTTATTTTCAGGCGAAACGATAGCTTCCAGGTGATGATCATAGGCGAAGATTCCCTGCAAGTTGCAGATCAATGACAGGTGAAGGATTTTCGTGTAGTAACAGATCTTCTCTTAGGGGAGAAACTCCATGGGTGAGAGATCTTCATTCAGGCGAAAGATCTTCTTGTAGGTGAAGGGTTACCACTTTAGCGAAGATTCTTTCGGGTGAGAGATCTTCTTGAAGCAAATGATCTTCTTAACGGTGAAAAAAATGTTTCCCTGGCGAAGATTTCTTCAAGTGAGGATTGCTTTCAGGTGAAAGATCTTCTCCCTGCCCAAGATCAAATTCAGGTGAAAGCTTATATTTCAGGCGAGGATTAGAAGCCGGGAAGTGGTGATGAGAACTGGAGGGAAGTGGGAGGTTGCAATTTGAAAGAGGCTGACCGAGGATTGGGCGGCGGGCGGTTGTTGCATGATGGTGGAAGAGAGCTGTCATTTCATGGAGGTCGGAAGGCCACGATGGCTAGTTTTTTTGAATCCGAAAGCAGACATTCGTCAAGTTTGCAGGTGATCACGGGCGAGGGCTCGTAGGGCCGATCAGCTGTGAGTGGCTGAAGTCGGCGAAGAATGAAGGCTTCAGTAGCTGCGAAGGTAGGTGAAGGACATCGGGTCTACGTTGCAGGTGCCATATGTGGTTAGTCAATTAAGTTGGTCCCAGAGGTGAGAGAGTTCATAAACAGAGTGAAGTCAAGCTAAACATTGGGCTGCGGACGTCAGATAGAGTCGAGTGAAGGACGCCAATAACAAGATGCAGGCGAAAGAGAGAAACGATGGAGCGCCATCCTAGAGGTGTTGAGGAAAGATCTTCTTTCGGGAAAGATTCAGGCGAGAGAAGATGCGACGCAATCACGGACTTTCGGCGAAAGTTTTAGGTGGGAGATAATAACACGCCATCTTGGACTTCCGGTGAAAGTTTCAGGCCAGAGATGCTATGACGCCATCTTGGACGTTCGGTGAAAGTTTCAGGTTGGAAATGATACGACGCAATCTTAGACTTTCGGTGAAAGTTTCAGGTCAAAGCTGATACGACGCCATTTGGGACTTTCGGTGAAAGCTTTAGTTCGGAAAGATTCAAGCGATGGCTGATGCTGGGCATTCTGTGAGAGGCATTGGTGCTTGAGGAATTTAGGTGAAAGCTTCAGTCAAGAAGCGAAAGATAAGGCAGAGAGTAGGAGCGATGCGTCTTCGGCACGAGCTTGGAGAAAAGAGCTGGCCACCACGCCCGGGCTATTTACTTTTATAAGAGGGCAGCGTATGGTGACGCATGCGCTGTACCCCAAAGCAGAATTTTCTGCCCCTGTCTGCGACACCATTTATCAGGGAAAAATTTTCTGCAGCTAATCTGTCTTTTCGTATGGCTACGTGCATACTTATTGGTTTTTACTGAATAATTTTTTTTTGTGCTATATTCTATTGATCTGGCTCTTCCATCAACGGAACGGTCTCAGCGAGACGATTAAAATGGTGTATTGGAATGTCCAAATCTGTCAAAAATTGGCGAAACGGTAGAAATTTGGTCAAAACGGCACGTTTTGTCTGCGACTGTGCCAGATTATCTGCGACATAGTCGCACATCGCACCCCTTTCTGCCTTCGGGGCGCTGTAGGGTTGCGCACTGACTGGATCAAGAGAGCGAAAAACTTCAAGACTGATATGGAACATCCAGGAACTGAATGCAATAAAATTTACAGGTAGTAGAAATTTTCGTGAACGGCAAGTAGAAACCATAATCAGTTGGCAAAAACTAAACCCTACAATCTTCCGAAAAATTCCGTTAGACCTACTGCTTATACTATGAAATGCAAAGTCAGAATGATCGGAAAAACTTCCAGCAAACTTGCGCTTATTTCACACTGTAGATCAACCCATTCGAATGTCAATCTAGTAACAGTCGCCACTTGGCCAGTAGACATTAGAAAACACTCGCCATTTGTCAATTTCTACTCGCCACATACCATTTCTTGTAAGATGCATGGTTTCTCTAATTTATGCATTAACAAAATTGTGCAATTTTCTTAAACTCCAGTATTATTGCAGAAAAACCAGGTATAGCCATTACATATCTGAGCATAACGCCGCAAACCGTTCGTCTCGGTTCCAGAGATACCCCCTTTTAGTGGCATGCTCTGTAGCTAGTCGCCGATTTGGCGAGTAAGGCTAAATTTCAAGTCGCCAACTGTTGATTTTCACTTGCCAAATGGCGAGTGACAACCGACATTGGGAAGGGTTGCTGTAGATATTTCATAATCTAGCTAATTTTCAAATTCTTCCATCAGTTTTCAGACTCTCACTAGATTGATTCTTCTCTGGTTACATGACAATCGCTCATTGTTGGGTTTGTTTTGATTTCAATACAAACCAATTTCAAATCATAATAAACCAAACAACGAGAGATTGTCATGTGACCAGAGAAGAATCAACCTAGTAAGAGCCTGAAGAAGTTGAAAATTAGCTAGATACAGTAATGAACTATTTACAGCTTGAAAACTAGTGTAAGCTTGCTGGAAGTTTTTCCGATGATTCTACAATCTCCCCTTCCCTCTTGCTGTTTTCGTTATGGTACCAGTAGCCTAGCTAGAGATAGCATGCAACAATTATAATTTGTTTTTACCAGTAGCCTAACAAGAGCTAGGATACATGCAATAATAATTTTTTTCCACCAGTAGAGCCAACAAGATCTAGGAAACATGCAACAATGATTTTTTATTTACCAGTAGCTAATATCAGTTAAGAAGCATGCAACAACAACCATTTTTTTTTACCGGTAGACTAACAAGAGCTACAAACATGCAGTCTTTTTTTTTAAAGGCCGACAGGAACATGTTTACTTTGGTTTCACAGTCACCAGAAAAGAAAAGTAGCCTAAATAAGTTTTAACCAAAGAATCCAGCAACAACTTACGTTGTCAGGTGTGAGTTTTCGACAGAGATGTTTAAATTTAAAACCTTGTCATTATAAGACAAGTTTTGTGTTTGAACATGCCTTTGCTTAGCAGTCCATTTTGCTGTGCATTTAAAGGCCCCACCAAATTAGCATTGCCGCATCTAGGACTATAGAGTTCTCTTTCGCAGTAAGCAAAGGGATGCACAAAGCAATACTTTTAAACACTACAAACAAGCCATGTGATTCCTTAATTATTGAGTAAAAATTTGGTACGCCCTCGTGCACCTGGAAACAAGCTGTAAGGCTTAATGATATTAGTGTCACTAGATGGCGCCACGGAAAAATATAAAGAAATTCCCCCCGGGGGGGAATTACATTTCCGGTAAAAGAGACAGAGAGGCGCTTAAGCACGTCCTCACAAAGAATGGAGTGAAGTGTTTCTTCAGAAATCCCCCTAATCTAAAATTTCTTCTTCGTTTCAACGCACGCTCCCAGACAGACTCGCCTGATTCACCAAGGATCTAGACGCACTCTACCACTGCAGTTGACAATTGACATGACTTCTGCCAAAAATGCTAGACACGAAGAAGAAACCCAATGAGACGAACCACCGATACGGAACTCATTCCAAAACTCATTCCACCCTTGTCTGCTCCAAGACTGCACCTAGGCCGACCCCCGTCTTAAAACCGACCCTCGTAGAAGATGACAAGCTGCCCAGTCATCTACAACATGCCAGAGCAGAAGTCTACGTGATTCCTTGTGAAAACTGCGACCACGTCTACATAGGTGAGTCAAAAAGACGGATTTGCAAGGGGGTAATGAACACAAAGCAGCAGTGAGAAAGAAAGAAAGATAAGTAAAACGGAGCAGCTGTTCATCAAAACACTACTACTCATGACATTGTATGGGACCAAATCAGAGTGCTCGTAAAATCTAACTCAGTATTTGAATCACATCTCAGAGCATTTGAATACAATTGCATCGAATATTTCCTGAAAGCTCGAGTGCCGCCAATAAACATCCAAGAGCCAACACATAAAGACATCGCGAAAAATCAGCACACCCGATCTTTGAAAAGACCTCTCCTCCCGATGGCAAAGCTTCCTGAATTCCACTCTTAAAGAGAGGGAGCCACCGTCGCAACCACCATCAAAAAAGCTGGCCGTGCCTAAAAAAGCCGGCCGTGCCTAAAAAGAGCCGTTGCGTGAAACTTACGTGCACAGCATAATGGACCACTATTCTACTAAGCAAAGGTGTGTTCAAACTCGAAACTTGCCTGATGATGACAGAAGATTTTTAATTTAAACATCTGTCGCAAATTCACACCCTGAC
This sequence comes from Lithobius niger, assembly GCA_023313725.1. Lineage (NCBI taxonomy): Eukaryota > Metazoa > Arthropoda > Chilopoda > Lithobiomorpha > Lithobiidae > Lithobius > Lithobius niger. The sequence continues at coordinate 9,759 of JAHWFP010223915.1, read as the reverse complement.
AACGTAAGTTGTTGCTGGACTCGTTGGTTAAAACGCATTTACTTTTTTCAGGTAATTAATTTTTTTTTTTACCAGTAACCTAATAATGGCTCAAGTAGGGTTATAAATACAGACGCAAACCTATTTATGTTGCCTTTTGGACTTTAGTCAGACAGCCTGAGAGGATAATTGAACCCACGATCTTTGAAACCAAAGGCGGAAGTTCTAACGCTGAGCCATATTGAAACGGCCTGGCTCAGTCGTAGAACTTACACCTTTGGTTTCGAAGGTTGTGGTTTCAATTTCCCGCTCAGCCAGTCTGATATTTAAGAGCTAGGATATGTGCAAATTTTTTTTACCAGTAGCCTAACAATAGCTAGGATGTAGAAATAATCATTTTTTTTTACAAATAGCCTAACAAGAGCTGGGATGCATGCAATAATAACCATTTTTTTTATCAATATTAGCCTAACAACAGCTAGAATGTAAAAGCCACCATTTTTCTTTACTAGTAGGCGTAGAAGCCTAATAAGAGCTAGGATATCATGGAAACACAATACGCCAATTTTACAAAAGTTGTCTCGGTGAATACAGTAAATTGTTGTAAACAGTTCTGCATCAGCCGTTCGCCTTTTTCAGAAGTAGGCCTAAACATGAAAGCACTAAATTGCCTCTTAATCACATCGTAGGTCACTGAGAGATTCAAAATTTTGCGTTGTCAACCACAAACCTATATAAATCTATGTTGCGCGAGCCAGTTGCAGTTCGCCGTGGTTGCAAGTAGTGTTGGGTGGTACCCCAAATTTGTGTTACGGTGCCGTTACCAGCCTAGGTACCGCGGTATTCTGTATTTAACGGTTCTTAAAATTTGGCGGTACTTCCTACAGTATCTCCGGTACCAACGGCATTTTCTTTAAGTAGCCTAATCAAATAAGGTTTGAAATGGAATCATCAATTTCATTTACGTTACGTAGCCCCTCCTCCCCCTCCAAAAAAATACACATAAAAAATAATCATCAAGTCGGGTACTAAACTTTGAACTCAATTTTACTTTTCTGTTGGTTCTTAACGTTACAGATTGTGGCTAGTGTTGGAATGTACCAGACATTTCTCAGCCGATGCCAATACCAAGCTTAGTATCCTGGTACTCGGTTTTCTCCGGTACTCACAAATGAGGTGGTATCTGATATTATAGTGCTGTGGTGCCAACACCTGATTTTTTTCACTTAAATAACAACCACAAATTTTATTGAAAAATTAGTTTATGTTGACATAGTTTTAAAGGAAAAAATATTGATTTTCCCCCACATATGATTTAAGTTTAATGCATGTTTGAGAACATATTTGTTACGAAAAACCTCTTTTAAAATTTGTCCTAACTTGCTATCAAGTAGAAATGCAAATAGTTACACAAACTTGGCTCCACTTTTGTGCATTGTTTAGAATTCCAATTCTACCATTGTTGAACTTTAACTGATTATTACACTGCTTTGAGGCTACAACACAAGGACTGAATGAACTATTGTTATAATTTTAGCGCCTTTTACCATATTAAAACAATACTGGTATTTTAACAATGCATGTTATTAACACTGGCGATAGCCAGTGTTAGTAAGGGTCGACCTAGGATCGCTGTGTTAAACTCTCAACTTTGAGAGCTTATAACTCCGTCAAAAGTAAACATCTTTAAACCAAATTTGGAATCTAGCCTTGACTAGTTAAAGCCTGTTTGCAGTGCAAAAATTGTGAAATTCGGTCGAGCCAAACCCGAGATACAGAGAGGGGCCAAATAGACAACTTCTTGTTCTGCTTCTTGTTGTTGTTGTTGTTCTGGGGATAGTTTCGTCTGTCCTCGCTACAGGTCAAACGATTTGTCCTATAAAGCTGGTTCTTAGCTCATTTTATAGGTATTGCTCTGTAGATGTGCCCTCTCCATAAGGCCTTTTCTAATTGGGCAAGTGGTTCAGGGGTTACGGAGCTCTAAATGACCAGATTGATTGTTTTACATTGTTTTAAACATTGTTATTATGCAACAATGCCAATTAGCAAACTCCAACTGCAAGACGTAGACTGAAGATTAAAGGATTTTTTTCCATTATTATACCCAGTATAATACCCCATTATTTATAGCCAGTGTTAGTAAGGGTCAGCCTCAGGTCTCTGTGTTAAACTCTCAACTTTGACCGTCAACTGCACTGTTTTACAATTTAGCTGCAATTCTAAAAGTAACACGAATTAATAAACAAAAACGGAACGTTAAATGTTTACAGTAAGAGTCTAAAAGTCAAAACATAGAAGGAACACGGACAAGCTTTGACAGTCAGGGTCTAGGTGTAAAATTTTGTAAGTAAGAGGCTGGTAAGCATTAGACCCTTACTACCCGGTGGTCAGCAATAAATATTTGTCGAAAAACTGTAAATCCTCCTACAAAGAGCCACGTTATGATCCAGCTGTAGTATGGTATACGTTTCCTGCTTTGCTTTATGTTGAAAATTATTTTTCGATTTAGTAACAAGACAGCATCTTCGCAGCAGAGAGCATTAATTTGGTTATCCTCTGCCATAAATTGTTGATTGTTGCCATCTTGATGGTTTTCGTCGTCGTTTCCATCTTCCGCATGACATTGTGCGCCAATTGGGCGACAAGTCTGTCCTCCTGTCCGGTGTTTTTCAATTTTTGCAGGAGGTACAGATGTATGACAAGATTTAGATTAGGGGTTTGAATAATATCTCTGTAATGTGTGGTGCAGTGGCAACCCGGACCACTGCACTGTGACTGAGTTTGGCGCTAATGACCAAGCTGTCGACGCACCATTAAGCCTCA
>JAHWFP010223907.1:0-20212 GCA_023313725.1 Lithobius niger | reverse complement strand
CGCCAGCATTTTACGTACCCACAACCTGACGTAGGTGTGAGCCAAAGAGAGATCCACGACGGCAAAGCCACGTAGATTCACGACACTTTTTCTTTTTGTTTGCTGTTCACTCAGCGAACGCCCTTGTCGATGCGTCCGACATTTTACTTAGAAACTATCCATAACCACAAACCAAAAAAATATGCCGCCGAAACTATACATTTTAAAGAAAGTTTTAAAGGAGCAACTTTAAATTTTTACAATTGGTGTCATTTTGTAATGATTTTAATGCTTGAAATGTTACCGACATTTCTCGTTTTCTCTATTTTTATTATGGTGAAAAATAACTTGTTGTGTTCCTGCTTCCTTGTATTGTTACAAGAGGGCTGAGATGCGGATATCAGTAGATAAGATTTGGCCTCAACCTCCCATGTCGAAGCCGAAATTTAAATGTTTAATTTTTCTGTTGTTTTGTATTATTCCCCCCTCCCCCAATTTTCGTATATAAGATTTGTTGGACTTGGTGAGCGTATGTCTGAACTTTTATTAATTTCCGATTTGTCACATTGGAAATATGGACTAGAGTTGGAATCGTGATTTTCATTTTTGGTATGTTCTTTTTGTTGTTGGCGTGACACGTTTCTGTTACCCTCTCTACAGATCACACTATTTGTCCTAAAAGCTAGTTCTTGGCTCATTTTACAGATAATTCTCTGTAGATGTTATTGTTCCATAAGGCCTTTTCTAATTGGCGAGTGGTTCAAGGGTTAGGAGCACTAAACGACTAGATTGATTGTTTTACATTGTTTTAAATGTTGTTATTATGCAACAATGCCAATCAACAAACGCCAGCTGTAAACCCTAGGCAGAAGATTAAAGGGTTTGTTTCCATGTTGGTTTGTACAAACCGTAATTGATAGTGATACACTACATTAAAACAAGCTAATCTAAATGCATGGTACGCCAAAGTAGGACGAATTAGAAAACATAAACGAATTCATTTGATGCTTAAGGTAAGATTTAACTGATCCCAAGTCAAAACAACAAAGGAAATCCAATAAGATTTCAGATCCTGCAGCGGTGCTGGATTGTTTAGCCGACGTGAATCTTTGCTGTTGTATTCAACTATTATAAACGTAAATACAATTATAACCACACCCCAAATTTCAAAACTTTTTATGCCAAAACAAAGGATGAATAATCTAAGTTTATACACTCAAATACTTTTTGGATACATTTTGTCAGTGTTCTTCATTCGCGTATTCCCCTTTCCGTTCATCACCTACTGATGATGCATATAGCATTTTTCAAGCTTTTCAAGGACTTATCCAGGCATGACATTTCATTATTACTTTTCAAGACATTTCCTGTTTGTCAAGGACTGGCACGAACCCTGAATTACCTGTATAGCTGTGTAAGCTCACTAATTTGAATAGTTTTTAAACATTTTCCAGCGATGTCGTTTAGCCAAGTAGAATGCAGCAATCATTAGTTGATGTATCGTGTGCGAAAGTAAAAATGATAAAAATATTTGAATACAGCAGTAAGGTTTAACGTGGAATAAACAGTACAGCAACACGGCTGTATCAGGGACCTCAATGGAAATTTAATTTGTGTTCCTATGCTCTTTTGACTTCGGATCAGTTAAAACCTACCTTAAGCATCAAACGAGTTTGTTTTTGTTTTCTAAGATTAACCTACGCAATGAAGCTGAAATTGCTCAATCCGTCGGTAAAAGGAAAGAGGAAATGTAAGAGGAAGCTACAGGGGTAAACAAAATAACTGAAAGGGGATGCGCTGATTGATTGAGCAATTCCAGCTTGATTGAGCAAACGTGGTTTATGCCAATAACACCACCCCCCCCTCCAAAAAAAAATGCTTTACGGTCTGATGTTTTAGTAATAGTGAGCTTCAGGGATTACTGCATTAAAAAATGTGAATGAAGAAAGAATACGAAAAATTCTAAATTTGGCTGAGGTATTGGCTAACTATTTATAGACATAAAATTCCTCAAAAAGTAAGGTAGAGGGAGGCGCTGATTGAGTGAGTAATACCTGTTTCACTGGTAGATTAACATTAACCTCGGGAGGGGCAACTAAAGGGAGATGCGCTGATTGAGTGAACGAAGCAAACAATAATTAGCATTCGGTAAGTAGTGTGGATAAAAATATGATTGAAGAAACTTAAGCATGTGTAGCAAGGACATACAATAAACCAAACCTTGTCAGTTTAACTGATGGACAGCTAATAAGGCAATAGCAAATTTGAAAATTACCAATGCTACAATTTATAGATATAAAATCCTCCAGAAAAAAAGGTAGAGATGAAGATAGACGGTGTGACTTTTGTATATTCAGAGCACTGTGAAAGTTGTTATATCCGTCCAAAACCAAAACTGGTATGAGAGCCGCCAAGTTTCCAAAAAGGATCGGCTTTTAAAGTACAGATGTCATTCAACCGGGAAAAAGTGGCCAAGGTTAATACTGTGAGCCAAGTTAATCGCACCGAATAATTCTTTGGACTGTAAATGAAGGCTTGACGATTGCTACCGCAATTTAACTTTCAAATTGTTAGTTGGTTCGATTAACTTGGCTTATTCGATTCTTTTTGGAAACTTGACGGCTTACTATACCAGTTTTGCTTTGGGTATATTTGATATCATACCAAAAACCAAAACTGGTAAAAGGGGCCGCGAAGTTGCGAATGGTTCGGCCCTTCAAAGGAGTAATATCAACACACCAAAACATTCGCCAAGTTAATCGCACCGCTTAATAATTCGAAGGATAAATGAAAACTAGAACATGAACTAGAACTAGAAACTAGAACATGTATTAGACTCTACTCCACTAACACGCAGATGTGTAATAAAGTGGTACATCAACAAGAAATTGGTTTTCAAACTTTGCTACTACCTTTTGCCTATAGGCCGAACCATTCTCAACTTGCTCACCTCTTTACAGGTTTTTGGTTTGGTTTTAATTTTGTTGTAATTTGTTTTATTTCGTTAGTTTTGGTGTGTTGATATCACTTCTTTGAAGGGCCGAACCACTCTAAACTTGGTAGCCTCTTCACCAGTTTTGAGCTTTGTTTATTTTACTTTGTCTTAACAGTTGGTTTATTTTTCGTGAATTAAACGTGAATACAATTTCTTTGGCAACGTTTAGATTTATCGTGCTACTCTAGTGTGTGTCTAGGCACGCACGTCAGTATACACGTTGTCATTGTCCGAGCCTTGGGCGTCCAATGAGAGAAGATGCCGACAATACTAACAATGATTATACCAATATTTTCGTGCTTACGCGCCATCCCACGCCATCCTCGTTACACCCCTAGGCTCCAAACCATAAAAGGTACGCAGTTCGTATCGTACTGCAGCCATTCGTTCAATTTCACAGCTGGAAGCATTCCGTTATCTCGGTATCGATGAATAATCACCCTATGGAAATTAACATGGGAATGAGCGGACAAGAATTAGCTAGAGCTAGCTAGTAGCTAGTTACACATTTGCAACGTAATTGAGGGTCAGATTTTGTATTGAAAGCAGCTTAGCTGGCTTTCCTACACGAGTTAATTTTTGTCAGGTGGGTCATTGCTCTTGATTTCAACACAATTTAAGCTTTTGTACCGCAATGGTGTACAACCTCGACAATTGAATTGATGTGATGTTTGTTGTGATGATGGTTGCCTAACTTGGCGGGATACACTAGCGTATGTCTAGATTACGGACGACACAGGATGTTTTTTCCTTGTAGATTGCCACACATTGGCTTTTGCTGCAATACCTTGATGCTAGGACGGGCATAGGTTCAATCATTTTTATTTAACTGCAGCCCCAGTTCTCTTCATAATCTTGCACCTGTATTACTTTTTTTGTCCTTTCAGGTTTCAATACTATAACCCCAAATCAAACAACTACTAACATGCCAGCCTTGACACCTGAAGCCCCAGCCTCGACACCTGAAGCCCCATCTACCACAACTGAAGCCTCAACTACCACAACTGAAGCCTCAACTTACACAACTGAAGACTCAACTACCACAAATGAAGCCCTAACTAACACAACTGAAGCCTCAACTACCACAACTAAAGCCCCAACTAACACAACTGAAGCACCAACTAGCACAACTGAAGCCCCAACTACTACAACTGAAGCCCCAACTATCATAACTGAAGCCCCAACTAACACAACCGAAGCCCCAACTACTACAACTGAAGCCACAACTAACACAACTGAAGCTCCAACTACCACAACTGAAGCCCGAACTACCACAACTGAAGCCCCAACTGCTACAACTGAAGCCCCAACTACGACAAGTAAGCACGTAGTATCTCCAAACTTGTAATTTGGAAACGATGTGTAAAATTATCTAGTACTTAGATTTGGTGAGATCAAGGCAGACTTGGTTTCCGGCAGTTTTGTTTGTGGGGGGGGGGGGGGCTTGGGGGGGGTAATATTCCCCCCCCCCCCCCCCTCATGTTCTGATTGCATATCATTTTTATAGTATGTACACACGGGGGGATGGGAGGACGAAACGTTCCCACTTTCGGATTAGATTGGTCAGAAATGCATTATATTTTTTGTGTTATCAATCATCTCCATGGAAACTAGACTTTTTTTAAAGTTTAATGCCATCAGTAAAGTGTATTTTCGAACCTGCGATTGAAAAGAAATACTTATGTATACAGTATGTCCCAGAAGTCCCGTTCAGGTGAAATAAAGGGTTAAGTCTTGGATATGGGTTGCTGATAATAACATGATCCCATAGGTAGTCGCCTTTGTGGTGAATCCTACAAAATGACCTTGGAGGTTATATTCAAGGTCATCCGATGTGTAACTCCTAAACTACGCACGATACGGTCATAAAGTAAATTAGTAGGTTGTGGGGGATTTTAGGACGAGTACATCACAGAAAGCAGAACAGAAAATGCATACAAAACAATGAAGATATTGGCAAAATAATGCGGGTGGTGCAGAGAAGCCTTCCTTGGGATAGAAGGAATTACAGAAATAGGCCTAGTTGAAGCATCAAACGAAAGAGCAACAAGGAAAGTAAACGTTTCGTTTGATGGTTCAAATAGGCCTATTTCTGTAATGCTGTAAATAAGCCTCAGTGGCAGATTTAAGACAAAAACAAAAATAAAAAGAGTTAAAGTTGAGTGTCCACCATTCGTAGAGAGAAACACGCATCAATATCATGATATATCGTCTAAGAGTTGGCAACTAGTAACCAGTGACGTTTGTTCCATGTTAAATCGTGGACTCATTTTTCATGACAGGCGAAAAACTAGGACGGCCTATACAGTTGACGTTTACACACGAATGGAGGGTGATCTGAAAATTGTCCTCTTGTTGATTTGCGGCCAGTAGGGGTCAGGTTAAAAGCGTGGGAGGGTTTGAAAATTGCAACCAAGGAATTTTTAATTTTGTTTCCTTTCCATGTTGCAACCAAAGATTGAAAGCAACAATGGCTTGGACAATGGACAATCAACCCTGGTCTTTAGATTTATTGTAAAAATATGGGCGACCTAAAGACTGAACTGTAATGTTGGGTGATGGTTACGCAACAATACGAACTTTCACGAGCAAACGGGATTTATGTTAGGCCTAATTCACAGAAAGGAAGGCACACATTGTAACGATGTTGTAAGTATAGGTCACAGTTGCTTATCTTTGGCGGGCCGAATTTTTCATCGTCTGGTCCTAACGGGTTGCAGTGGTGCCCATCCATTCCCCACGGGTAGTGAGGATTGACCTAGCCCTAGTACTGGTTATGTTGTGTTTTTGTGTATTAAGATAAATGTATTTCTCCACCATCTACCCTAAAGTGACAGTTGCTCCTCACTAAACTCCCGGCCTCCATTGTCGGATGCAGTAGGTTTACTTCTCACTTGGCAATTTATCGATGTTGAGATTTTAAAGCGGAAACTCTAATGCGAATTGATCCATCCTGAACGCAGTCGAAATTTTCCTAGTTTTGAAAAAGGAACCATCGCTTCACTCAGGGGAAAGTAAAATATACCTTCAAAAGCACATATAGTTATAAAAATAGTATTTAATGAAACTAGCGTACGGGCGGGACAAAAGTGCTTCGTGGGCCGCATCTGGTTCCCGGGGCCGACGTAGTTTGGAGACTCCTTTGTTATTGCTTGATTCCCGATTGATTGATTGATTGATATTTTATTGAGGGGGGGGGGATTGAGGCTTAATGGCGCGTCGACAGCTTGGTCATTAGCGCCAACCTCAGTCACAGTGCAGTGGTCCGGGTTGCCACTGCACCACACATTACAGAGATATTATTCAAACCCCTAATCTAAATCTTGTCATACATATGTACCTCCTGCAAAAATTGAAAAACACCGGACAGGAGGACAGACTTATCGCCCAATTGACGCACAATGTCATGCGGAAGATGGAAACGACGACGAAAACCATCAAGATGGCAACAATCAACAAGGAAGTGCCGGACCGTAAGTGGGCGCCGACACCAATAACATTCAGGAGGGTCAACCCCCCGCAAAAGGAAACAGTGAGTAAGTCGAGTGTGACCAATGCGCAAACGGGCCAACACCACCTCCTCACGGCGACTACGGCGACACGCCAAGTGCCATTCCTGAACAGTGCCTTTAATAGCTCGTAATTTATTGCCGTCCTGTCCATCCCACGAGGCCTGCCAAAAAGCGTGTAACCTCAGACGCAGAGTTGGAAAAGCGTCCGAGGGAACAAGCCTGAGATCCCTACCGAGAGGGCCAGAAAGGGCCCCTCTTGCTGCAGAATCCGCTTGCTCATTTCCACCTATCCCAACATGGCCCGGGATCCAGCAGAAAAGCACGGTTTTCCGCTGGCCAGGCAAGCGGGAAAGCAAAGCTTGGACACGTTGTGTCAAGGGGTTCCGAGGATTGTAATTCGCCAAGGACTCCAGGGCACTCATGGAATCGCTAAAGATAATGAAATGCGTGCCCTGAAGGCCAAGGATCCATTCCACCGCCAAACCGAGAGCCAAAAGCTCTGCAGAAAACACAGAATAGCCTGATGGAAGGCGATGGGCAACCGTCACTCCCTTACAAACACAAGCACAAGCCACGCCAGCGTCTGACTTCGACCCATCAGTAAACAGCCGCTGATAACCGGCGTACTGAGAACACAGCCGCCGGAACTCCTGTAAGTACCGTGCAGGTAGAGTGGAACCCTTCGGGAGGGACGCCAGAGCGAAAATGAAAATGCCACTTGGGACAAGCCAAGGGGCTACTGGCATCCCCCCAAGCCTCAAGACGCTGGGCATTTCAAAGGCTATCTCCTGACAGGACTGCTGGAGCCTATCGCGGAAATCACCCTTACCCACCCTGCGTCTACCGACTCGCAAGTCTGGCCCAAACACCATGGACCAAGCAGGACTGGATTCCACAGCACGTAAACGCACAGCATACTGAATGGCCAGCTTTCGCCGACGAATGGCCAAAGGTGGCTCCGAGGCCTCAGCATAGAGGCTGACCACTGGAGAAGTTCGAAATGCCCCAGTCGCCACACGCAGGCCACTGTGATGCACAGTGTCCAACATCTGGAGAGTCGAGTCACTAGCCGAACCATACACCATGCACGCATAATCAAGTTTGCTGCGGACAAGGGCTCTGTAGAGGCACAACATGACAGCGCGATCGGCACCCCATGAAGTGCCCGACAGAACCCGCAAGATGTTAAGTGCCCGCAAAGACTTGTCTTTAAGTTGGCGCAAGTGTGGAAGCCAAGATAACCTGGAATCGAACACCAGACCCAGGAAACGTGCCTGTGGGACAACAGGAATCTGCGCCTGCCCCAAGTACAGGCAAGGATCTGGGTGCAGCGTTCGTTGGCGGCAAAAGTGAATGCACACAGTCTTGTCCGGAGAAAACCGGAAACCATTACTGACCGCCCAGGTCTGGACTTTGTTAATCGCCAGCTGTAGTTGCCGCTCGCAGGTCTGCATGCGAGCTGCTCGAAAGCGCAGGCCGAAGTCATCGACAAACAATGACTGGGGAACAGCAGCTTGCTGAGCAATGGGGTTGATCCCAATAGCAAACAAGATGACACTAAGAACACCTCCTTGAGGCACACCATTCTCCAAGACAAACGGGCGGGAAAGAGCCGCCCCGACACGAACACGAAAAGAACGGCCTGAGAGGTAAGCGGAAAGCAACAGTGGCATCCGTCCCCTCAAGCCACAGTTATAGAGATTACGGAGAATCCCATAACGCCAGGTCGTATCATAAGCCTTCTCCAAGTCAAAGAAAACCTGAACCAGATGTTGACGCAGGCGAAAAGCCTCCCTCACATCCGATTCAAGGGCAACCAGATGATCGATGGTTGACCGAAAACGTCGAAAGCCACACTGGGACGCAGATAAGAATCCGCGTGATTCCAGCACCCAGACCAACCTCTCACTGACCATCCGTTCCATAAGTTTACAGACACAGCTAGTCAGAGCGATTGGGCGATAACTGGAAGGAGCAGTAGGGTCTTTGCCCGGTTTCACAATCGGGATGACCACTGCTGTCCTCCACGCTGCCGGAACAGAGCCTTCTGCCCACACACGGTTGAACATCTCCAGCAAGAACTGCTGGGAGGCAAGAGGCAGATGTTTCAACAGCTGATAGTGAACATCATCAGGCCCTGGGGCGGAGTCATGCGACTTGGACAAAGCGGAAACAAATTCCTGCCTGGTGAACGGTAAATTGTACTCCTCTAGCCCGTCGGAGCGAAAGTCTAGAGGGTGAGCCTCTTCCCTACGCTTTATTCTGAGGAAACCAGGATCATAATGGTTATCACTCGAAACCTGCGCAAACGCAGACGCAAGACAGTCGGCGATATCCGGCACAGAAGAGATCACGGTATTTGCCACCTTCAGCTGTGAAACCGGGGAAGGCACGGTCTTCCCCGAGATATGGCGCACCTTCCGCCACACCTGCTGAGAAGGCGTGGAGCGCGTGATCGACGAAACATAAACTGCCCACGAAGCACGTCTAGCCTCACGGATGACAAACCTGGCACGGGCACGACAGCGCTTAAAGGCTACAAAGTTGTCAGTAGTTGGGCTGACTGTAAACGCACGCAACGCTCGCCGGCGGGCCTGAATGGCCTGCCCGCAAGCAGGTGTCCACCACGGAACAGGAACCCGCCGCGGCTGAGTGGACGCACGCGGGATAGTAGCATGAGCAGCAGCAAGGACCACGTCAGCGAAATGAGTGGAAAGTTCATCCACATCAGAAAAGTCCTCAACCGCACGCTGAAATACAGCAGCGTCAGCAAAAGCTGACCATTCAGCACGTTTAAGCGCCCACCGGGCTGGCCTGGAAGCCACAGAACCCCCTTGTGTTGTGGACAACACAATGGGGAGGTGATCGCTTCCATGCAGATCGGCAGTGACACCCCAAGTGAAGTGAACTGGGATGGCCAGCGAGCAAAAGGCTAAGTCCACCGCTGACCAATTGCCCGTGGCCAGGTTACAGTGTGTCATGGCTCCATCGTTCAGGATGCAAACAGACCCCCTCTGCATCCACTCCTCAAGGATCCTTCCTTTGTTGTCTGTATGAGGTCCCCCCCACTGGACATGGTGGCTGTTAAAGTCGCCCAGCAACAGAAAAGGGGCAGGAAGCTGTCGAACCAGGTCCTCCAGGTCACCAACCCCAAAGACCTCATCCGGTGGCAAATAAAGCGAACAGACAGTAATATCGAAGTGGAAAGAAACTCTAACTGCTACTGCCTGAAGCCTAGTGTGCAGAGGCACACTGGCATGCGGCTGAGAGTGTTGAACCAGCACTGCAACACCACCATGTGCACGTGGCACAGGGTCAGCATCCAGACGGTAGACAGAATAACCTCGAACAACCGGATTATCTGACGCCTTAAAGCAGGTTTCCTGTAGACAGAAGCACAGAGGTCGCCAATGCGACAAAAGCAGCCGCAGCTCTTCGGCATGGGTCCGATAACTTTGGCAGTTCCACTGAACGATGGCATGCGCAGGCATTAGGGCGGGCTGAAGACTGAATCACTTCTCTTCAACTCCTCCTCTGGGCGATCCGAAAACATCCGAATCCTCACCCGAATCAAAAGATGGAGTGAGGTTCAGAACGAAGATGTCCTCGGAAGGAGGAAAAAGTTCTGGAGAATTGGAACAGGAAATCTCTCCCTGTTCCATGGGCAAAGAAGTATCAAGATGTTGAGGGGACACAACGGACCCCTCAGCAAGCTGGCCGTTCAACGACAGTTTCACTTTCTCTCCTGGTGGCGACGTCCCCACGGGTGGTGATGAGGCCTTACCAGCAGGAGCCTTTTTCTTCAACTTTTTCTGTGGTTCACTCCGGGCAGGCGGAGGCTTAGCTGAAGCCCCATCCTGCTTGGGAACAGTTACAGCAGCAGGAACAGCAGCAGGAGCAGAAGCATTTGCAGGCTGGGCAGATGTCGACGGCAAGGCAGCAACCGGGTCCAAAGGACCCAAAAGACCCTGCAGAGATGGATGTTGCTGGGTCAACAAAGTAATAAGCTTGCCCACCGTCATCGTCAAAGACCTGAGCTCAGAACGTAAACCTGCCAAATCAGCAGACTCACTAACTGGGCCAGGCGTTGGCGCACTGCACACCTGCGCAAAAGAACGAGTCATTGCCGGTGCCGGTAGCCTGGCTTTCTTTCGGGCCTCCGAGTAGGAAAGCCCGTCCTTCACCTTTAGTTCCTGCACTCGACGTTCCTCAACATAAACACGACAGTCGCGTGAAGAGGCTTGGTGCTGACCACCGCAGTTGACGCACTGCTTCGGGCCAGCACAGTCAGCACCTTCATGGGCTGCCTGAGCACAGGAAACACAGGTAGGCCTACCTTTACACGAGCCGCTGGTATGGCCGAAACGTTGACAGCGGAAACACCGCATCGGATTCGGAACGTAACTCCTGACCTTCAAGCGCAGGTAACCGGCAGTAATGTGCTGCGGTGCAACTGGCGTATCAAAGGTCAGGAAAAAGGTGTCAGTTGGCTGGGCACCATTCTCGCCTTTCCGTGTCAAACGCCTCACAGCCGTAACACCCTGTGACTTGAGTTCGTCCAGGATTTTATTGAGCTTACTGGACTTACACCATTCGCTCATTATATTATGTACTAACTAACCTACTTAACCTAAGCGAATGCACAACAAGAGGCCAAGATTCCCGGTTTCCCCCGCACACCCCTATAGTCGGAATGCTTCGGGAGCAGGAAGAAGAGGAAAGACACAAAGACACCTGCCAGTCAGACGTCAAAACGCTGGGTCGCCCTGCAGAAGTTAACCACCCTACGCACCGTGGCCAGCCCCCCCGACGAATGTGGTGGGACCCCCAGACACGTGAGGAGGGAGTCCCCCTCACGACTAACAAATCGCCTGTGCAACGCCCAGCGGGGGCATTCCAAGAGAAAGTGCCTAACGGTCTCATCACCCTGCCCACACACGCAACGAGCCGAACTAGCCCAGCCAAGCCGAAACATATGGGCCCGCAGTTGAATGTGCCCAGTGCGAAGCCTTGACATCAGACCCGCGTCCCTGCGCGAGAGGCCATCTAGAAGCCGCGGGCATGCCGTAGATGGATGTAAACTATACAACTGTCGGCCAGTGATGCCAGAGGCCCAGTCAATGCTCCACTCTTCTCTGAAGGCCCTCTCATAAACCGGACGCAGATCCCGAGGGCCGAGAGCGAAGCAGATCACATTGCAACCCCCACCGGAACCACGTTTAGCTAGGCTGTCAGCCAACTCATTACCGAAAGTACCCGAATACCCCCGTACCCACCCAACAGAAACATCTAGACCCCGTTGCCGCATGATAAAAAGTTTCCAACCAATGTCTAGCGCAATCGGGTGGCTACAGTGCAGCGACTGGAAACATCGCCGAAGAAAACCTAAGCCGGCCAGTGAGTCCGTAAGGACACAGAAGTCCTGCAAATGAAGATCAGACCCAATGTCCAGGGCAACCGAGATTGCCACCAGTTCCCCAATGAATGCCGATGGGAGAGAATCGAGGGAGAAGTTGAACTCCAGACGCAGGGAAGGGATGCAAACCCCCACTCCGCCCCTGTAATCGACTTCCACAAAAGAGGCATCACTATATACTAAAGCACAGGTCTCTGCAAAATGCACTGAGACCGTAGGGTCAAGGATCGCGGACGCAGCCGCACCACCCCACACCCAAGGTGCCCTCGGATGGACGAGCCCTGGGATTGGGAAGCATCCCAACCCCTGACAAAGTAGGGAGGCCCCCAGCCCTGGTGCACATAGCAAGTCACGGGCACCCTGAGCCAGTGACATGTAATCCGCCAGGATGCATCCCAAGGGGTCTACCCGACCCCTGGCAATAGCATGCAGGCAGATTCTTGCCAGCAGCTCCTTCGCCCGGAGCTGCACCGGTAGTTCTCCCGTTTCAACCAAAAGAGCATTAACTGGCGTGGATGGAAGACAACCCGAGACCACTCGAAGCCCGTCGTTAAGCGAAATCTGAACGCTACGGAGGGCTAATGGCGAACTAACCAAGACCGGACTATGAAAGTCTGCACACGAACGCAGATACACCCTGAAGAAGCTGACAAGGGCACCACGCTTGGCGACCGACTTATTGCTGACAAGGGACCTCAGCACATTCAGTCTCGCCGAGAGATTTCCCCTGACAGCTGCTGCATCGTGGGTCCAACGAAGCTCAGGATCTAGCCAGAACCCTAAATACCGGACCTTAAGCGACGACCGGACCAGGGTACCACCGACCCTAATAGACCCCTCACAAACAGGGCCACGACGGAAGATCATCATCTCCGTTTTGGCACTAGAGAGCTGCAATCCCCGGGCTGCCAAAGCTTTAGAACCATTGCCAATCGCAGCTTCAAGCCCCGCAAGGATTGACGGCAGGTCCTTCCCAGAAAGCCAGACTGCAACATCGTCCGCATAAGCCACTACATTAACCGTTTTCCCCAACTCCACCAGCACGGAGTTGATGGCAACAGCAAAAAGCACCGGGCTGAGGCAACTGCCCTGAGGCAGCCCCCTTTCCGTTGTCCTAACCCCAGACCAAACACCCCCAACCCGAGTAGCAAAACTGCGCCGACCCAACAGCGACAACACAGCTGCCTTAACCTTCACACTGATCCCCTTATCCCCTAGCGCGTGCTCCACCCAGGCCACGTCGACCATATCATAGGCCGCCCTGATGTCCAGGAACACGGCAACCGCAAAGCAGTCATTGACCCAAGCCTCACGGATGCCGGACTCCAAGAACAACATTGCGTCCTGGGCACTGCGGTGCCTACGGAAGCCAAACTGCGCATTGAACATTTTGCCAGAGCCTTCCACCTGCCAAACCAGACGCTGTACGAGCATCCTCTCGTACACCTTCCGCACGCAGGACAGAAGGGCAATGGGACGATAACTCGTCAGTGCCGAGCGCACTTTGCCCCTGCCGACCACTGGAGACAAAACAGAAAACATCCAGGTCTGTGGAACAGGGGCGCCATCAAATCGACTCTGAAAGAAATCAAGCAGCGCCCCACGCCCATCTGCATCCAGACACCGCAGATCATCATATGAGACCCCATCGATACCGGATGCGCTACCCGACCGACAAGAGTTCAATGCCGCCGACAGTTCCAGCAAGTCAAATGCGGAGTCCAACCCCTGCGACCCAGAGGAATCCCCTCCCCCCACAGAGGGAGGGGGTGGCCCCCTAGGGGAGTCGAACACCCCCGCAAAATTAGAATTAAAGGCCTCGACCATAGCCAAACCCCTGAGACTTCTCCCTGACCAAAAACCCAGGCTACGGTGGAACGAGAATCTTGCGGCCGGACCAAGGCCCACACCTGAGAGAGTGGCAGCCCCCGCGACACCTGGTCGCATAACCTAGCCCCAAATTGAGCCTTTTCCCTTCGGAGAAGGAACCGAGTTTCCTGAGCAATGCCTACATATTCAAACCACCTCTGGTCACACTTCAACCGCAAAAACCGTTGCCATGCCCTCCGCCTATCACGGACTGCCACCACACAGACAGGCGTCCACCAGGCCACCCTACTTCCTCCCCTTTTCCCTCCCCCCCAACAACCCTTCCTCTCACCCCTCCCCCTAATCCATTTACTGACCCATGGGGCGAAGTCCCCAGAGTCGACCACTGGACAGCCTGACCGCACAACTCGATCCATGACCCGCCTCCCTCCTCCCCCCCACGTCAAAGCTACAGGAAAATGGTCACTCCCCCGAAGATCGGTGGAGACTTCAAAGGAGGACCGTGCCATCAGCCCATTGGTACACAGGAACATGTCCAGGACTGACTCCTGGACCACGCCCGCAACCCGGCGCACGAACGTTGGGGTCCCATCCTGCACCACAGACAAATTCAGCTGGTCCAGAGAACTCGCGATGATACGACCGCGAGTGTCACACCGACCACTGCCCCAGAGCCAATGGTGAGCATTAAAATCGCCCCCCAAAATCACCGGCCCAGAGAGGGACCCCACCCAACCGACCCAGTCCCGCTGCGACACATGGCCTGTGATGTGCAACACACCCACCGTGACCCATCCCCCCTTCCACCACAGCCGAAACACACAGGCATCAATACCAGCACAGGGGTGGGGGAGAGGGTGGGCGGAAAAAGGCACCCCTTCCTTGATGAGAACTCTCACCCCCGACCTACCAGGGCCCGCTATTCCAACAAACCCGCTAACCACAGGGACGACACCAACCGGGAGCTTCGTCTCGACCAAACCTAAAATTTCTACTTTGGAGCCTAAAATTTCTACATCCTCCCTCTTATTCGAAGCTCCCCTCACATTCCAAACACAGAACGTGAAAACAATAATGTGATACAACCACACACTCAACTGGGGGAAACCTGAACTTACAATAACTCAATTTCCTCTTCTAACAAACTAGATCCAGAATGCAGGTGCGAACTGCTACTCCCAGCAGTCGTAGCACTGTCTAAAGGCCCAGAGTCTGATAACATGACATCACACTCTTCACTATCACTGGCCCAGCAGCTCCTTTGGCCGGACTCCAGAACCTCACCACTGCACTGAACACCACACAGTTTCGACAACTCAAGACCACTGGCAAACACTGCCTCTTCACATACATCAACACTACACTCAGTTACCTCAACAACCTCAGTCCCCCCAGATTCTGCTGCCCCAGATTCTGCTGAACTCCGGTACTACATCACCACTAGTTGGAGGCTCACCACTCACCACTCCACTACACAACACCACTGCCTCACTTAGCATCTCACCTGGGCCCGCTTTCACATGAGGGTCACACGCTGCTAACCCTACTCCAAACTCTGCCGCATCCAACTGATCTTTGCTGTCATCTTCCACCACCATATGCGACTCCACTACGTCTTCACCGCTCCCCAACAGCAAAGGAAAGCGGTTGGAACCAGTTGCAACCACTTTCGGGTGTGGGGGCGAACTAGCGAGCGCAGAACGAGACCCTGAAGCTTTGCGTCGCCGTGGTCGTCGCTGCGTAGACCAGCCCACTTCAATTTCCAACTGTGGTGCACTGTGACCAGGACCACTCGCCCCAGACACATCCTGGACCACGTTCTCAACTACCACCGGTACTGTTTCGGGTGGAACCATGTGACCACATGGCTTGTCGCGTGGCACAAATGTATGACACCCTCTACAAAAAACTGCGCCGCAGACCCGACGAACGTGACCTCGGACGTGACACCGTAGACATTTTGGTGGCCTCTCCGCAATAGCTAGCAGCGCTTCCATCCCCAAAATTCCGACGACATCAGGGACCTCATCCACTACGATAGAGTCCTTAAGCCGCAGCACACCGGACCGAACTCCGGTACGGCAGTGCCGTAACCCATCTACCTCGTGGCACTCGTGCACCAGCCTCACCACATCACCATAGGGCAGTAGAGCCCTCACAATCGCTGCATCAGAAACATCCAATGGCAACCAATGAAGCTTGAACCTCAGCGAACGATCATGAAGATCGTAGACGTCCGCTTGGTAACCACCAACTTGTAGCCGCCCCACCTCCTTCACCAGTCGTTTAGCCTCCCTGTCGACAAATTGGATCTGGAAAGCATTATTGGCCCTTAGCCAACCCAGGCCGGCAACACGGCGCAAGTCAACAATTGGGGCTAGAGCATCTCTCAAGTCCAGCACACTGTAGGGGCGCCCTGCCTGATCTGCAAGCACCACTAACATCAACTCCATTGACGAATTCGATAGTCCACCTCTATAGAGCCTCTTTAGCCACTGAAGGTCACGCTGTGAGTCTTGATCCAGAGTAGATGGAATTGCATTTTCGCCCACATTTCTGTCCACTCCTAGTCCACCAGCCGACATGCGTGTTGAAGTCAGTGCTTCTTGATAGGTGACTTTAGGTTGACCATCACTTGAGCCACGCTTGTACACCCCATTTACCACAGACCCTCTTTGAATCGACATCAACTGGGCGCCCGGATTCTCCTCATGAACGACCATTTCTTCATTGTTCAGCCCAAGACTCCCATCAACCGCATTGTTGTCACCATCATTGTTGGCACCATTGTTGTCACCATCACTATTTACTAGTCCCATTCCTGGCTCATCTTCCTCTGGGTTCTTCACAACAACACCATACAAATTAAAGTCTACTTCGTCTATACCTTCACTCTCTGCTGCCCGCCAAGCCACTGCATATTTATCTGCTGAAACGACACCGCTGTTAACTTCTGCTTGTGTCAGAAAACCGTCTTGCTTGAGAGACAGCAGCACCCTTCTCACTGGGCGCGCCATTTTTTCTTTGGTTCCCGAGTGCTGAGAACTAACAATGTTGAGGGCCGCAGGCCGGAGCGATTGTTAGTTCTTTGCCAGAGGGAGACAGGCGATAACTTATTTATCTACCGATGTCTGCATCTCTGGCTGACAATGGAGAAGCACGCGACTCCTATAACAATGTTGCGCTCGGAGTAGTCCAACAATGCAAGGCGGAAATGATAAAAACGTTTTGCGTATACTGTTCTATTATTGCTTCGGATTTGGTATGCGAGGATTTGTGTGAGTTGTCGATTGATGGAGATATTTCGAAAGAGATTATATAATATAATGTTGGAGATGGTTGTGTCGGAAATCGGTGCACAAAGGGCCCGTACATTGGGGCTATTGGGACTGAAGCCACACCCCCCCCTCCTTCGCCGTCGCTCTTTTTCTTTGCCTCTTGCCCTTTTGGTAGACAGAATTGTGAAGAAAATCTATAAAAACAAAATCAGAAATGTTTCAACAAAGGCTTTTTCGACGATCCGTGACACTGATTAGGCCAAAATAAGGCACGTCCCAAAAAAAAGGTCCTCAAGTAAAGCCACTTTCCTACCTTTTTTTTTTTTTGCTGTTCAGCGAACGCCCTTGTCGGTGCGTCCGACATTTTAGTTGAAAACTAACCATCTCCACAGGCAAAAAATGTACCGCCGAAACTTGTGTTCCTGCATCCTTGTATTGTTACAAGACGGCTGAGATGCGGATATCGGTAGATAAGGTTTGGCCTCAACCTCCCATGTCGAAGCCGAATTTTAAAAGTTTAATTTTTCTGTTGTTTTGCATTATCCCCCCCCCCCCAACCCAAATCTCGTATATAAGCTTTGTTGAACTTGGTAGGCGTATGTCCGAACTTTTATTAAATTCCGATTTGTCCGATTGGAGATATGGACTAGAGTTGGAATCGTGATTTTCATTTTTGGTATGTTCTTTTTGTTGTTGGCGTGACACGTTTCTGTTACCCTCGCTACAGATCACACTATTTGTCCTACAAAGCTAGTTCTTAGCTCATTTTACAGATAATTCTCTGTAGATGTTATCGTTCCGTAAGGCCTTTTCTAATTAACGAGTGGTTCAAGGGTTAGGAGCACTAAACGACCAGATTGATTGTTTTACATTGTTTTAAATATTGTTATTATGCAATGATGCCAATCGGCAAACGCCAGCTGTAAACCCTAGGCTGAAAATTAAAGGGTTTGTTTCCGTGTTGGTTTGTAACCGTAATTGATAGAGATAGACAACATTAAAACAAGCTAATCTAAACTGCATGGTACGCCAAAGTAGCACGAATTAGAAAACAAAAACGAACTCGTTTGATGCTTAAGGTAAGATTTAACTGATCCCAAGTCAAAACAACAAAGGAAATCCAGTAAGGTTTCAGATACTGCAGCGGTGCTGGATTGTTTAGTCGACGTGAAACTTTACTGTTGTATTCAACCATTATGGACGTAAATACAATTATTAGCAGTAAGGTTTCACGTGGACTAAACAGTACAGCAACACTGCAGTATCTGAAACCTTACAGGAAAGTTTATTTGTGTTCCTTTGCTGTTTTGACTTCGAATGATTTAAACCTTACCTTAAGCATCAAACGAGTTCGTTTTTGTTTACTAATTCGTGCTACTTTGGCGTACCATGCAAATTAGATTAGTTTGTTTTAACGTTTTCTATATTTATGAATTATGGTTTGAACAAATAAATACGGAAACAAACACTTAAATCTTCAGTCTACGGCTTACAGCTGGTGTTTGCTGATTGGCATTTTTGCATAATAACAATGTTTAGAACAATGTAAAATAAGCAATCGGGTCATTCAGAGCTCCCTAATCCCTAAACCACTTGACCAATTAGAAAAAGCCTTATGGAAAGGGTACATCTACAGAGAAATACGTGTAAAATGAGCTAAGAACCAGCTTTATAGGTCAAATAGTTTGTTCTGTAGAGAGCGTAGCAGAAAAACGTCTTGCCAAGAACAACAAGAAGAAGCCAAAAATGAAAATCACGATTCCAGTTCAAGTTAAGATCTCCGATGTGTCAAATCAAAAAATAATAAAAGTTTGCAAACATGTTCACCAATTCCAATAAAGCTTGTGTACTAAATTTGTGTGGAACAGTATTGAGAGACAGTAGAGAAATTAAATTAAATTTAATTTCGGCTTTTACATGGGAGGTTGGGGGGTCAAACCTTGCAGTAAAGTCGGTAGACCCCAAATTTCCAGACAACCAGGCCCCAAATTTCAAAACTTTTTATGCCAAAACAAAGGAAGAATAATTTACACACTCGAATACTTTCTTGAATATATTTTTTCAGTGTTCTTCAGTCACGTATTCTTTTTTTCGTTCATCACGTACTGATGATACATATATAGCATTTTTTAGGCTTTTCAAGCACTTATCCAGGCATGAAATTTCATTATTACTTTCCAGGGCATTTCCGGTTTTTCAACGAACCCTGAATTACCTGTAGAGCTGTGTAAGCCCGCTAATTTGATTAGTTTTTAAACATTTTCCAGCAATGTCGTTTAGCCAAGTAGAATGCAGCAATCATTAGTTGATGTATCGTGTGCGAAAGTAAAAATGATAAAAATATTTGAATACAGCAGTAAGGTTTAACGTGGAGTAAACAGTACTGTATCTGAGACCTTATTGGAAAGTTAATTTGTGTTCCTATGCTCTTTTGACTTCGGATCAGTTAAAACCTACCTTAAGCTTCAAACGAGTTTGTTTTTGTTTTCTAATATTAACCTGTGCAATGAAGCTGAAATTGCTCAATCAGTAGGCAAAAGGAAAAAGTTAATTGTAAGGGGAAGGTACAGGGATAAACAAAACAACTGAAAGGGGATGCGCTGATTGAGTGAGCCATTCCATCTTTATTGAGAAACGTGGTTTATGCTGATAATCCCCCCCCCCCGAAAAAAAATACTTTGCAGTCTGATGTTTCAGTAATAGTGAGCTTCAGGGGTTACTGCATTACAAAATGTGAATGAAGACAGAATACGAAAAATTCTAAATTTGGCTGGTGTATTGGCTAACTATTTATAGACATAAAATTCCCCAAAAAGAAAGGTAGAGGGAGGCGCTGATTGAGTGAGCAATCCAAGCTTTACTGGTGGAATAACATTGCCCTCGGAATGGGCAACTAATGGAGATGTGCTGATTGAGTGAGTGAAGCAAACAATAATTAGCATTCGGTAACCAGTGTGCACAAATATGAGATTGAAGAAACTTAAGCATGTGAAGCATGAACATACAATAAACCAAACCTTGTCAGTTCAGCTGATGGACAGCTAATAAGGCAATAGCAAATTTGAAAATTACCAATGTGAAAATTTATAGACATAAAATCCTCCAGAAAAAAGGTAGAGATGAAGATAGACGGTGTGACTTTTGTATATTCAGATCACTGTGAAAGTTGTTATATTCGTCCAAAACCAAAACCGGTATGAGA
>JAHWFP010223906.1:0-18002 GCA_023313725.1 Lithobius niger | reverse complement strand
AATGCATATCCCTCAGTGGTGCAGCCTACATAATGCATATCCCTCAGTGGTGCAGCCTACATAATGCATATCCCTCAGTGGTGCAGCCTACATAATGCATATCCCTCAGTGGTGCAGCCTACATAATGCATATCCGTCAGTAGTGCTAGTGTAGTTTTATTTTATTCCAAAAAATGTAACTAAATAAACAATATATCAAAACACTGTTAAATTAAAAAAAAATACTGTTATAAGGGCACAAATGACAAGCGTGATAATCAGCAATACAGACAGAAGTTGCAATATTTCGGCCTAAGTCTCTGCCCCTTGATCAATGTTGCACAAATGGTATTTTTATTCACGTCACATACACACACGTATCAAAATACAAAGTATACAAATAATTGTTAAATAATAACCCAGTATACCATCTCAACTCACCGTTCAACCACCATCTTCTTGTTGTGAATTTGTTCATATTTGATGTATATTCATGTATTTTCGTTTGTGAGTATTCTGGCTCACTTTAAAAAGTCATATTTTACAAATTAGCTGAACTTGACTGACGATCTAAGGGGGAAAACGCATCTCACTAAACAGTTTTCAAATGATATCCTTTCTGACCTGAAATTACGTAATAACAGGAATATATTTTGATTCTAGTTCAAAAGTAGTTAACCGCATTCAGTATGACAAAAACACAAATATTAGGATCAAGTTACAGCATTGTTAACATTTGCGATTCCGATACCAATAGCCGATATCTCCACCTATATCACTCAGTACCTGAAGAATACGTGTATGTATATACTGACATCTTTCTTAATGCAGCAAAGCAACCAGTAGCTCCACTGACTGGAAAGTAACTAAAATAAAAAAGAATTCGAGTGGTTGATGTATGCCTCGAATGGTTTTCAATTGTTTTCACGCTATAAGTGCAGCATTATTGGCTAATCACGTGAAAATATCGAGAATATACTAAACCATGTCTCGTGATAGGGTGATCCATGGATGGGATTCGTGGGATCTGGTTTCCAGGTGAAGCTGCACGTTAGAAGTTAAAACCCATTAAGCCCAAACAGCAGGGAGAATCCTGTTTTCTTACGATTTGGGAAGCAAGAGAAAAGCATGTTCCCCTCCATAGGTTACTCTTTAGTTGAGTCAGGGAATAGATACTGAATGCAAGATGGTTCAAAGCGAGAAGTGTAAATTTAATAAAAAAGTTTATCTCGTGAAAATCATTATGATATACTAAGCCACGTACCATGAGAGGGTGATCCATATGGGATTCGTGGGAGCTGGTGTCCAGGTGAAGCTGCATGTTAGAAGTTAAAACCCATTAAGCCCAAACAGCAGGGAGAATCCTGTTTTCTTACGATTTTGGGAGGCAAGAGAAAAACATGTTCCCCTACGTAGGTCATTCTTTAGTATGACAGAACATAGATTCTCGAAAATCTCGAATGCAAGATGGTTCAAAGCGAGGGTAGTGTACTCGACATGCCAGGTTAAATACTTGGTACTAGAACGAGAAGTGGAAAGTGAAGCCAGGCAGATAACTGGAGTTTCCCATTACATGCAAAAAAAGAAAATTAATTTTTGTGCCAATACGTGGAAGCCTCCATCAGACCGCTAAAAACACCACCACACATCAGTACAACTACTTTAAAAAAAAACAATAAAATACTGAAAAATTCAGGTAAGCACATGTTTACCCACAGCAAAGTAAAATTTGGAACCGCAAACTCGGGGATGTGCTGATAAAATTTCAACGTTCTTTTGAGTTATTTTTTTCCAAAAAAAATGACGAAATTTCATTCACGCACCCCTTAGCGTGTGATTTCACCTTTTAATTTGCTACTGGCAGCGTGTCATCCGTTTGAGTACCTGAATAGTTCAATATTTCTATCGGTTTTCAAAGTGGGTACTTCTGATATTTGCTACTGTTTTTAGCTTTCCGATGAAGTCTGACGTAGTGGCACGAAAATTAAACAATTTTTTTTGCATCTAACAAGAAAATTGCAGTTAACTAGCTGGTCCCATTTTGATATTCCATTAAAAAAGTTTGGAGTTTTGATTTGAAGTAAGAAATTCGGAGTAAATTGCTCTTGATAACCGCTCAGAAATAACTAGATAACCCGCTACATTCAGTTTGCCAGAAAAATGTTTTACGTATAAAATAAACTCTAAAAAGCATTCCACCAGCAAAACAACTCCTAATATTTAACATATGAAAGAGGATTAAAAAGCATAAAAATTACGATATTTATCACTTGATTAAAAAAACAACCCTGAATGGCGTCACACGGCGCTGTGACGTCGTAATTTAATTTCCATTTATTTAAAATATATAACGTCAGTATAACTGTACTATAAAAGGCAAACTGAGAATAAAACTCCCGAATTGCAGATATGCAAGATTCAAGAATGCTGTGCAATTTTAATTCGTTGCGATTTTAAAGAATATTTTAAAGTACTTTTATATGAATTAACGGGGTGTCATGCCAGAATTAAGGTACCCGTATTAAGAAGTTAAATTAGTTGTGTTAAATGTGTTCTTAAAGTTCTCACGTAGGTCGAAGTTGTAGTATTTTCGCACATCATCCAACCTTGCAATACTTAAAATTTTATATATTTTCTTGTTGCAGCACCACACCCGGAAACACCATCTGCCAGTAAGAAATTGAAATAATTACTTCAGATAATTGCTTACTAATGATTCTTTGGTTACTGTCATTTCGTGACATCAGTTCTCTTTATACTAATGAATTCTGTGTGATATATTAGTCATTCATGCATAAAAAACATTTCTTGTCACTTAAAATAAATTCTTTTAATTACAAAATCCTTTACCTTTAAAAATAGATAATTCTTCAGATGATTAATCTGTACCTTGGATTCCATGGGAAAAGTAAGAATGGCACGGTTTTGATAACTCTACAACGATTTTTACTTTTATTAAAATCGCAGCAGGAAAATCAAACTTTCGGTTTTACGAAAGTCGTTTTAACATAACATATTTGCCATGAAAAACAAATAAAGACTCCAAGAATGATTCAAAACACTGGAAAAATTAGTGCCTTCTGATAAAAGCAACTCAAAAAAGTTATTGATCAATTTCCACCCAACTTATACTCATAGTAGGTGCCTTAATACTGTTACTAGGTTGCCTTATCCTGGTAGTAGGCTACTGTGTCATCGTAGCTCCTGCTGATCAGTATTAGTCTGTAAATAACTACTTTACTTTTGTTTGGTAACCATACGTCTTATTAAAAACTGAAACCGTGCCGAAATCGATCGTACCTTTGGTAATATCAATCATTAAGCCGAAACTTCTAAACTAAAATTGAACCATCTGTGTATATGAGAGTGTATAGCTACATTGTCTACTATTCCTGACGTAAATAAAATTTTTTGTTGCAGCAACGACACCTGCACCTACAACTCCACCAGAAGGTAAGTGATTTTCAAAAATGGCATAGGCTATATCGGAAAATTTTAAATTGGTTACACTCACAGACTTGTCGTCTATCCAACAATTTCCGTAAACCAAAAAGAAATTCACTTCAGATTTAAAAAAAAAAAACCCACCACGACACGGGAAAGCTGCCATTACATATCTTATTCTAATTTTCGTCTAATTGTAAGAATGTCAAGTCTAGATTATTAAAATTAGCATGAGTACATAAAAGGTTTCGTAGGAACGATGAGTAACAGACTTGTATTAGGGTGGTGTCCTAGCGTTTGAACGAGCACAGAGAGTCGCCTCGACCACCCTTAGAAATAAACCACCAAAACTTTCAATCTGCAAAACTAGATGGTGCCACGTAATTTGTCCTTTTTAAAACTTCAGTACCATTTACAGCATGTTTGTGGGCACTCAATGTTGTTCATAAATTCCTATTTAAATTTTTCTTTGGAATTCTCAGACGAACAAAATTAATGACTGTACATTCTACACTCTTCTCGACATTATTTTTAACCAATAATGAAGCAGTTTGGTTACAATGTACGCCATGACATGTGTTATGTTGTGTGCCACTCGTCCTTCAACTAAAAAACTGAAATCTTCTAAGTCAACTGCCAGAATGGGACAGATGAGGAATTCAACTTTATAAACAACAAGAAAACAGTATGATAATATGGCGGAAAATGTTTGCTCACTTAGTACAATTATTTTGTTAGTGGTCCGTGTTCATACTGGAGAAAAGCCCTAAAGAGTAAAATTTGTGGTAAGGCATATCTACGATTATCTGTTGCACATTTTAAGTCGAAAAACAGGACGCTGATTATATCTTAAGAGAGACACGTCGTATTATGATTTGTGAGATTTTCTGCTGCATTTTCTACATTCTACGACAAAACAGTGAGAAACTGTTTAAATGTGGAAATTGTAGTAAAGCCTTTACACTGAAGTTCATGTTTAGTTGCGTTTTTGTGCAAAAATGAGGGCAAGAAGTGTCTTTGTGATGAGAAGCCTATTAAATACATAGTATCAGGTACTGCAACTTCTGGTGAATGAAGCTTGTTGCAGTGTAAATGGATTTTTTTCTGCCGATCGTTCCTTAAATCAAGTTTGTAGTGAGCAACTTTCTTATTTAACGTGAATTAGCGGTGCCGCATTTCATACATAATTAAAAGAAATAGACTACTTTTAAATGCCATATATTTTTATTAGTATCCGTTTTTGAAGTAAGAAATATTACAATGCATAGTCAACGTTATTTTAATGAGACACTTAAGTGAAAATTATAAAAGCTACAATTTCTTTGAAAAAGTGTGTAGCAATGAAATCAAATGGATAATGGTGTGAAACCCTTGAAGTGTGAATTGTATGCTGTAGCATTTTCACTGAGAAGCCGTTTATCATCTACGGTCGAATTCTACTCTAGCTGATTTTGTAAGGTGTGTGCTACTTCAAATTCTAAGCCTCAGCAGGTCCCCTTTTCGGCAAAACAATGAATAACATTAAAAAAATCGTATGTTTTATAAAAAAAAAATCCTGTAACTTTTCGTATTTTTTTTTCTTTTTATGCTATAGGTTAATTGCTAGAAAATTCTTATTCGTCTCATTTATATGACACAGTACAAGAGTGCATTTTTTAGGGTACTTCTACTTTTCCGCCTGGGGGGGGGGGGGGGAGAAGCGGCTAGAAAAAATATGATTAGAAAACTATGCAACATGAAAACTTTGAAGCAGAAATTCCTAGAACTGTTTTCAGTATCTTACTTTAGAAGGGGATAATACAGAAGGGAGTTATCAGGTTCGTGGTGTGCCGATGCCCCCCCTCCGGGGGGGGATGTTAATGAGGCACCCACTTCAAAATCCTTTACACATTCATATATCTTTCAATTTTGGCGTCACTGGTTATTAGTGCTAAAAATTGTTTAAAATATGAGTAATCGAAACTTGTCAGCCTAAAAAGTGTTCGGTAATGAGAAAGCGCCTCCGTTACTCTGTCCAGTGGCACAGACAGGAAAAGTTGTGGAGGGGGACGAATAAAGCCAGCTCGGGGTTTGGGCGAAAGCTTCCCTAGAGCATTCCGAGGAAATGAAGCATTTTATGGTACATCACTGCCGAATCCTGCTTCTTTAGAGTACGTATTTATTTCACGTATTCTGGCAGAATTTCTATAGCATTATGACACAATGGTCATGATTACACGAATCCTATAAAATATTTAGTGTGTGACACTGCATCTGCTTACAAATGAAGCTTGTTACAGTGTAAGATGGATTCGTTCTGGCAATCAATCCTTAGAATTAAAATTGTAGTACCAATTTCCTGTTTAACGAATGTGAGACAATACGTATTCCAGTACACAATAGTGAGAAAACCTTAAAATGCACATTTTCTGATGCCGTATTCTATCAAATTTCAATGAAGTCTCTTTTAAACTTTATTTTTAAAAAAAAACAACCAATTGTGAAGCACATAATAATGATGTTGCATGGCATACGTTACTTTGATGAGATACTTAAGAGCTTATTAACAAAGCTACACTTTCGTTGAACTTTTTGAAGTATCGTAAATTGAATGCGTAATGGTGTGAAGCCCTGGAAGTGTTAATTGTGAGTGTGTGATCAATAGATCATTACCAGAAATTCATTTCCTGTTTTTATGACAAAATTGACGTTATTTTTTCTGGAGGATGTGTTTGCCCTAGCCACATAAAAAAAAACCTCCTTTGCAAAGCCATTTAATAAACTCACGATTTTTTGTTCTGCCGAAGAACTAC
The DNA here is from genome assembly GCA_023313725.1 of Lithobius niger. Classification (NCBI taxonomy): domain Eukaryota; kingdom Metazoa; phylum Arthropoda; class Chilopoda; order Lithobiomorpha; family Lithobiidae; genus Lithobius; species Lithobius niger. The sequence goes on along the minus strand of JAHWFP010223906.1, from coordinate 11,787 downwards.
TAACAGATTTGTGTGCTAATAAGCCTGATGTCTATTAGATTCAATGCTAATTGCTTATTTTCAACTGGTTGGTTTCCAGAATTTTATTTACCTAGAGAAAAATCATTAAAAACCCTCCTGCCTTCATGCTTACATGTTCTATATTTAAAATTGGAAGTTTTTCAGATAAACGAATACTTCGAAAATTGGTACCAACCACAGTGTAAAATTTTGGAAAGAAGCTGAAAATCAAAGGAATTTTATTGATATTTTTAAGCCTTTCTGTTGGTGCACTACTTGATCCCATTACACAGATAATCCTAGAGTGTCCACATTGGGAGTTTCTGTGAGGGGTTGAGGGTGAAGGGCACAGCTGACCTACACCAAATGGTAGATTGCTATATTTAACTCACTTCAGAATACACCCAAAGTACGGTAGGCCAGTAAAAATACCGAAATGGTAATAAAAAAAACGGGGAAAAAATTAAATTGGTTAAAAACCAGGATTTGGAGGCCATCACAAGACTAAAAAAAGTTTTAAACAAAATTAACGATAGCTTAAAGAAAGAAAAAAAAATGCAAGCTACAGGGATTGAACCAGGAACCGCTTGCTCTGTAATCACCCACATTACCACTGAGCCACAGTCACAAACTAAGTAACGGGCTTTCAAATCACTAACAACACACCCTAATCTATGGCGGGTGTCTCTTGGAAATTTCTCATAATTACTGACTGTGAAGAGAGCTACAAACCATCCACCCATCTCGTTGCCACTTCCGGCCCAACTGAATTCGTAATATTATTAATCTAACAGCTTTTTTTTAAAAAAAGCTTGCTACAAAGGAAGAAAAGTGATATTCGTAGCCAAATAAGCGTACATCAGGAATATTTGTGCAATGTTAAAAAATAATAATATTAAAGAAAGACGATTGCTAAAGTGAATCGAATGTGCCATGCTACGCAAAAGTGGTTGTAAATTGAAGTGTGTTTTGCCCCAATATGGCGCTGTGTTTTCGTTAAACCAAGGTTTATTGATATGAAACCAAATGAAACGTAACAATTTGTTGAACGCTTGTGTTGCTAGAGTGAGGTATGGCAATGACACAAAAGGGGAACATAGCAACGTCCCTAACAGTCCTATTGCCAGTTGCTGAAGGCAGTACCGCAGCTAAATTTTTCCAAGGACAAAATGTTTAGGCACCTCAACAAGTAAACAAATTTAGAGGCATGTGACGCCAAAGCCTAACCGAAATGTAATGAATTTTGTCTTATTTGAGCCCCCAACTGGTGAATTTATGAGCCCCTTTACGTCCTGGGCCCGTGTGCCTTGCACCCTTTGCACCACCCCTAATTGTGGCACTGGCTGGAGGATAGTGTGATAGACTACCAGCCTACTTCAAAGACTGTGGGACCTGCTCTGGACATATTTCGGTATTTCAGAAAGAACCTAAAAGGTTGAACTAACCCAACCTTTCCCCACTATTGAGTATTTCTTGACCACATCATACAGATAATTATGGAATTATAAAGCCATGGGGGCTTCTGTGTGTGTGGGGAGGGGTGGGGGTGTGGGGCACGGTTGTCCTATACCAAATAAGAAATTGCTTTTTAAACTGACTTCACAATATACCCAAAGTAGGGTGGGCCGAAAAACAAAACGATTGTTTCTTATGTCACTGAGATACATTCAATCTTAAAAATAAAAATAAAACTCAAATTCGTTGTGAAAACAGGAAACGAATCCCTCGCAGCGTTTTGTAATGTACAAAATCTATTCTTCTTTATTCTTTTTACGTTCTATAGACGTATTCTTTTTACGTTTATAGACGTTCTATAGACGTCTTTTTACGTTCTATAGACGTCTTTTTACTTTCTATAACGTTACGTGCTTTAGATACTTAACTTAGAACTTAATGCATTCTGCTACACTGTAACATTACACATTATATTTTTTAATTTTTGTTGAAAAAACAAACTACTATATTCCCTCAACAAAGTTGATCTTTATCACATCTTCTGTTTTTTTTTTTCCTGTGGCTCTATAACCGCTTCTTTAGTGTTAATTAATGTGGCTCTTTAGCCGCATCTGTGTTTTTTTTCCTGTGGCTCTTTAGCTGCATCGTTAATATATATTTATTGTGGCTTTTTACACCCATCTTGCATTCGTCTTTTTTCCTGTGGTTGTTTAGACGCATCTTTAGTATTTATTAAATGTGTCTCTTTAACCGCTATATATGTCCTGAGGATCTTTTGCCATATCTGATTAGTTTGTGCTGTCACCCCCCCCGCGCCCCCCCCCCCCCACCCCTTGCTGTGATATTCTAGTGGGTATCTGTCGATGGCTTTTTAGCTGTGTACTGTGTTGTGGGCCTATATGTGGTCAGATTCGTCAGATTTGAGCGCAAATAACCAAACATCTTTGCAAGCCTTTTCCTTTGTAGCCTTCCTTCCTTAATTATAACTAGGACAGCCCAACCCCCATATAGCCAGTTTTTTATAACATTGTTGTGATTTCCCGATTGCATGAAAATACTGAATTTCGCGATAACAGTCGCCCAGGCTTTCATGAGATTATCTCCAGATTAGGCAGATTCACACTCCTAATTCTATTGAAGTCGTAGTGGGAATCAAGATAATTCTTTCGTTTGTTGAGCATTGTTGTGATTTCATAATTGCATTAAAATGCTGTGATTTCTCATTAGCAGTCGCCCTAGGTTTCATTAGATTTAGTTAGATCAGGATTAAGAGACAAAGAAGTCTAGATCCCGTTTGCATGGAAATATTGTGACGTCATCGGCACTGTGTCTCTCTGTTGAAGACACAGTTCGAATCATTACTTACACAGGCATTCCGTTTGACAGCGATATAAACAAACAAAAGAAAAAAGATTATCGAGATTCCCACTGCAGACGCACGAACAGTAGAAATAAGAATTAAGTGTGGGAATCTCGGTAATCTTGCGACACACAAATAAACAAATATTATTATCTTAGTTATTTAGATTGCGATTTTTGTTAAATAAAATAAAACTGGGTCTTTGAGAAAATTAATCGGTACCATGGCATTTTTATGTCACGCAAAAGTCTTATTTTCCAATTTTTCAAATCCTAACTGCGGTATTTACAAAAATTTACCACTGTAGGCAAGAACTCGAGCAGTTGGTCACTGTGGAATTTAGGTAAGTAATTTTTGGCGTAATGTGATGGTGTGCTACACTCGCCTATTTTCTTCAGTCAGAATTGTGCTTATCTGTAATTTTACATCCTTCTCTTTACAATGAAAGTTCCGAAGATCCCATCAGTCAGTAAGTAACCGAAGTTTTCTAATAAAATAAATAAGTAAAGTTTAATTTTGCTAAAAGAGGTTTTATTTATTCCTGTTTTTTTCCCGAAGATATTCAAGATATTCTTCCAAGTTGGCTAGGTGAGCAAATAATCATCATTCTTGGTTATTATTAATTCGTTATTTCTTCTGAGATAATGCGGTCTTCAACAAATTAGTAGGCTGCTGCACAAGAGGTATTTTTTCTGAAAGTGTGGTTTTGTCGGTGTGTGTAAACGAGATGAAAATCCACATAGGGTAGGTTAGGTTGTCAAGCCTATTTTTGGGGTGTGGTTGGGGGGGGGGGTAGGATTGTAAAAAGGTCACAACCAATCCCATTCCGAGAAAAGGTATGTTGCTGCAAAATATCTTGAATATTCCTATAATGAATTGTTGTTTCACACACGTATGAACGAACTTTTTAACTTCAACAATTCATAAAATAAAAGAATTTTTTTACTAATACGCTTAACAAGTTTTACAAGTACATGAGAAAAAAATTTGAAAAATCTCTAAAGAGAGAAAATCCGAAAAAAAATTAAATCCAAAAAATATCACAATGTTAAAGAAAGAAAAATCCTTTATGGGTACTTCTGATATTGGGTATTGTTTTTAGCTTTCTGGTGAAGTCTGACGTAGTGGCACGAAAATTAAACTATTTTTTTCATCTAACAAGAAAATTGCAGTTAACTAGCTGGTCCCATTTTGATATTCCTTAAAAAAATTTGGAGTTTTGATTTGAAGTAAGGAATTCGGAGTAAATTGCTCTTGATAACCGCTCAGAAATAACTAGATAACCCGCTACATTCAGTTTGCCAGAAAAATGTTTTTATGTATAAAATAAACTCTAAAAAGCATTCCACCAGCAAAACAACTCCTAATATTTAACATGTGAAAGAGGATTAAAAAGCATAAAAATTACGATATTTATCACTTGATTAAAAAAAAAACCCGAATGGCGTCACACGGCGCTGTGACGTCGTAATTTAATTTCCATTTATTTAAAATTCGTCAATACGCCTGTACTATAAAAGGCAAACTGAGAATAAAACTCCCGAATTGCATATATTCAAGATTCAAGAATGCTATGCAATTTTAATTCGTTGCGATTTTAAAGAATATTTTACAGCACTTTTATATGAATTAACGTGGTGTCATGCCAGAATTAAGGTACCCGTATTAAGAAGTTAAATTAGTTGCATTAAATGTGTTCTTAAAGTTCTCACGTAAGGTCGAAGTTGTAGTATTTTCGCACATCATCCAACCTTGCAATACTTAAATTTTTATATATTTTCTTGTTGCAGCACCACAACCCGAAACGCCATCTGCCAGTAAGAAATTTAAATAATTACTTCTAATAATTGCTTACTAATGATTCTTGGCTTACAGTCATTTCGTGACATCAGTTCTCTTTATACTAATGAATTCTGTGGGATATCGTAGTCATTCATGCATAAAATACTTTTCTTGTTCCTTAAAATAAATTCTTTTAATTACAAAATCCTTTCCCTTTAAAAATAGATAATTCTTTGGATGATTAATCTGTACCTTGGATTCCATGGGAAAAGTAAGAATGGCACAGTTTTGATAACTCTTCAACGATTTTTACTTTTTATTAAAATCGCAGCAGGAAAATCAAACTTTCGGTTTTACGAAAGTCTTTTTAACTTTATATATTTCCCATGGAAAACAAATAAAGACTCCAAGAATGATTCAAAACACTGGAAAAATTAGTGCCTTCTGATAAAAGCAACCCCCCAAAAAGTTATTGATTTCTTTCTACCCAACTTATACTCGTAGCAGGTGCCTTATACTGTTACTAGGTTGCCTTATCCTGGTAGTATAGGCTACTGTGTCATGGTAGCTCCTGCTGATCAGTATTAGTCTGTAAATAACTACTTTACTTATGTTTGTTAACCGTACGTCTTATTAAAAACTGAAACCGTGCCGAAATCAATCGTACCTTTGGTAATATCAATCATTAAGCCGAAACTTCTAAACTAAAATTGAACCATCTGTGTATATGAGAGTGTATAGCTACATTGTCTACTATTCCTGACGTAAATAACATTTTTTGTTGCAGCAACGACACCTGCACCTACAACTCCACCAGAAGGTAAGTGATTTTCAAAAATGGCGTAGGCTATATCGGAAAATTTTAAATTGGTTGCACTCACAGACTTGTCGTCTATCCAACAATTTCCGTAATCCAAAAGGAAATTCACTTCAGATTAAAAAAAAAACCACCACGACAGGGGAAAGCCGCCATTACATATCTTATTCTAATTTTCGTCTAATTGTAAGAATGCCAAGTCCAGATTATTAATATTAGCATGAATACATAAAAAGTTCTGGAGAAACGATGAGTAACAGACTTGTATTAGGGTAGTGTCCTAGCTTTTGACCGAGCAGAGAGACCCTCCTCGACCACCCTTGGAATTAAACCACCAAAACTTTCAATCTGCAAAAGTAGATGGCGCCACGTAATGTTTCCTTTTTAAAACTTCAGTATCATTTACAGCTTGTTTATAGGCTCTCAATGTTGTTCATAAATTCTTATTTAAAGTATTCTTTGGAATTCTCAGACGAACAAAATTAATGAATGTACATTCTAAACTCTTTTCAACATTATTTTTAACCAATCACGAAGCAGTTTGGTTACGAGATATGCCATGACATGTAATATGTTATGTGCCACTCGTCCTTGAACTAAAAAACTGAAATCTTTCAAGTCAACTACCAGAATGGGACAGATGAGGAATTCAACTTTATAAACAACAAGAAAACAGTATGATAATGTGGCGGAAAATGTTTGCTCGCTTAGTGCAATTATTTTGTTAGTGGTCCGTGTTCATACTGGAGAAAAGCCCTAAAGAGTAAAATTTTGTGATAAGGCATATCTACGATTATCTGGTGCACATTTTAAGTCGAAAAACAGGACGCTGATTATATCTTAAGTGTGACACGTCGTATTATGATTTGTGAGATTTTCTGCTGCATTTTCTACATTCGGCAACATAACAGTGAGAAACTGTTTAAATGTGGAAATTGTAGTAAAGCCCTTACACTGAAGTTCATGTTTAGTTGCGTTTTGGTGCAAAAATGAGGGCAAGAAGTGTCTTTGTGATGAGAAGCCTGTTAAATACATAGTATGAGGTACTGCAACTTCTGGTGAATGAAGCTTGTTGCAGTGTAAATGGATTTTTTTCTGCCGATCGTTCCTTAAATCAAGTTTGTAGTGCGCAATTTTCTTATTTAACGTGAATATGAGACGAAAACAAAACGGTCTGAAAACCTGGAAATAAACCTTAGCGGTGCCGCATTTTATACATAATTAAAAGAAATAGACTACTTTTAAATGCCAGATATTTTTATTAGGATCCATTTTTGAAGTAAGAAATATTACAATGCATAGTCAACGTTATTTTAATGAGACACTTAAGTGAAAATTATAAAAGCTACAATTTCTTTGAAAAAGTGTGTAGCAATGAAGTCAAATGGATAATGGTGTGAAACCCTTGAAGTGTGAATTGTATGCTGTAGCATTTTCACTGAGAAACCGTTTATCATCTATGGTCGAATTCAACTCTAGCTGATTTTGTAAGGTGTGTGCTACTTCAAATTCTAACCCTCAGCAGGTCCTCTTTTCGGCAAAACAATGAATACATTAAAAAAATCGTATGTTTTATAAAAAAAAATCCTGTAACTTTTCGTGTTTTTTTTTCTTTTTGTGCTATAGGTTAATTGCTAGAAAATTCTTATTCGTCTCATTTACATGACACAGTACAAGAGTGCATTTTTTAGGGTACTTCTACTATAAAGCATTGTGGGGGGAGAAATGGGTAGCAATAAATATGATTAGAAAACTATGCAACATGAAAATTTTAAAGCAGAAATTCCTAGATCTGTTTTCAGTATCTTACTTTAGAAGGGGATAATACGGAAGGGAGTTATCAGGTTCGTGGTGTGGCGATGGCCGGGGTAGGGGGGGGGGTGTTAATGAGGCGCTCGCTTCAAAATCCTTTACACATTTATATATCTTTCAATTTTGGCGTCACTGGTTATTAGTGCTAAAAATTGTTTAAAATATGAGTAATCGAAACTTGTCAGCCTAAAAAGTGTTCGGTAATGAGAAAGCGCCTCCGTTACTTTGTCCAGTGGCACAGACAGGAAACGTTGTGGAGGGGGACGAATAAAGCCAACTCGGGGTTTGGGGGAAAGCTTCCCTAAAGCATTCCGAGGAATTGAAGCATTTTATGGTACATCACTGCCGAATCCTGCTTCTTTAGAGTACTTATTTATTTCACATATTCTGGCCGAATTTCTATAGCTATATGACACAATGGTCATAATTACACGAATCGTATAAAATACTTAGTGTGTGACACTGCATCTGCTTTTAAATGAAGCTTGTTACAGTGTCGATGGATTCGTTCGGCAATCAATCCTTAGAATTAAAATTGTAGTACCAATTTCGTGTTACACGAATGTAAGACAAAGCTTATTCCAGTACACAATAGTGGGAAAACCTTAAAATGCAAATTTTCTGATGTTGCATTCTAACATATTTCAAAGAAGTCTTTTTTAAACGTTATTTTTTTATAAACAACCAATTGTGAAGCACATAATAATGATGTTGCATAGCATACATTACTTTGATGAGACACTTAAGAGATTATTAATTAAACCACACTTTCGTTGAACTTTTTGAAGTATCGTAAATGGCGTAATGGTGTGACGCCCTGGAAGTGTTAATTGTGAGTGTGTGATCAATAGATCGTTACCTGAAATTCATTTCCTGTTTTTATGACAAATTTGACGTTATTTTTTCTGGAGGATGTGTTTGCCCTAGCCACATTAAAAAAAACCCTCCTTTGCAAAGCCATTTAACAAACTCACGATTTTATGTTTTGCTAAAGAACTACTAGCAGATTCGTGTGCTGATAAGCCTGATGTCTAATAGGTTCAAATGCTAATTGCTTATTTTCAACTGGTTGGCTGCCTGAATTTTATTTACCTAGAGAAAAATCATTAAAAACCCTCCTGCCTTCATGCTTACATGTTCTATTTAAAATTGGAAGTTTTTCAGATAAACGGATACTTCGAAAATTGGTGCCAACCACAGTGTAAAATTTTGGAAAGAAGCTGAAAATCAAAGAAATTTTATTGATATTTTTAAGCCTTTCTGTTGGTGGACTACTTGACCCCATTACACAGATAATTCTAGAGTGTCCACATTAGGGGTTTCTGTGAGGGGATGAGGGTGAAGGGCATAGCTGACCAACACCAAATGGTAGATTGCTATAATTAACTCACTTCAGAATACACCCAAAGTACGGTAGCCAGTAAAAATACCGAAATGGTTATAAAAAAAAACGGGAAAAAAAATCAAATTGGTTAAAAACCAGGATTTAGTGGCCATCACAAGACTAAAAAATGTTTTAAACAAAATTAACGATAGCTTAAAGAAAGAAAAAAAAATGCAAGCTACACAGATTGAACCAGGAACCGCTTGCTCTGTAACCACCCACATTACCACTGAGCCACAGTCATAAACTAAGCAATGGGCTCTCAAATCACTAACAACGCTATCCTAATCTATGGCGAGTGTCTCATGGAAATTTATCATAATTACTGACTGTGAAGAGAGCTACAAACCGTCCACCCATCTCGTTGCCACTTCCGGCCCAACTGAATTCGTAATATTAATAACCTAACAGCTTTTTTTTTAAAAAAAAGCTTGCTGCAAAGGATGAAAAGTGATATTCTTAGCCAAATAAGCGTACATCAGGAATATTTGTACAATGTTAAAAAATAATAATATTAAAGAAAGACGATTGCCAAAGTGAATCGAATGTGCCATGCTACGCAAAAGTGGTTGTAAATTGACGTGCGTTTTGCCCCAATATGGCGCTGTGTTTTCATTAAACCCAAGGTTTATTGATATGAAGCCAAATGAAACGTAACAATTTGTTGAACGCTTGTGTTGCTAGAGTGAGGTATGGCAATGACACAAAAGGGGAACATGGCAACGTCCCTAACAGTCCTACTGCCAGTTGCTGAAGGCAGTACCGCAGCTAGATTTTTCCAAGGACAAAATGTTTCGGCACCTCAACAAATAAACAAATTTAGAGGCATGTGACGCCAAAGCCTAACCGAAATGTAATGAATTTTGTCTTATTTGAGCCCCCAACTGGTGAATTTATGAGCCCTTTACGTCCTGGGCCCGTATGCCTTGCACCCTTTGCACCACCCCTAATTGTGGCACTGGCTGGAGGATAGTGTGACAGACTACCAGCCTACTTCAAAGACTGTGGGACCTGCTCTGGACATATTTCGTTATTTCGGAAAGAACCCTAAAGGTTGAACTAACCCAACCTTTCCCCACTATTGAGTATTTCTTGACCACATCATACAGATAATTATGGAATTATAAAGCCATGGGGGCTTCTGTGTGTGTGGGGAGGGGTGGGGGTGTGGGGCACGGTTGTCCTATACCAAATAAGAAATTGCTTTTTAAACTGACTTCACAATATACCCAAAGTAGGGTGGGCCGAAAAAACAAAACGATTGTTTCTTATGTCACTGAGATACATACAATCTTAAAAATAAAAATAAAACTCAAATTCGTTGTGAAAACAGGAAACGAATACCTCGTAGCGTTTTGTAATGTACAAAATCTATTCTTCTTTATTCTTTTTACGTTAATAGACGTTCTATAGACGTCTTTTTACGTTCGATAGACGTCGTCTTTTTACTTTCTATAACGTTAACTTAATGCATTATGCTATATTGCAACATTACACATTATATTTTTTAATTTTTGTTGAAAAAACAAACTACTATATTCCCTCAACAAAGTTGATCTTTATCACATCTTCTGTTTTTTTTTTTCCTGTGGCTCTATAACCGCTTCTTTAGTGTTAATTAATGTGGCTCTTTAGCCGCATCTGTGTTTTTTTTCCTGTGGCTCTTTAGCTGCATCGTTAATATATATTTATTGTAGCTCTTTAGACCCATCTTGCATTCGTCTTTTTTCTTGTGGTTGTTTAGACGTATCTTTTGTATTTATTTAATGTGTCTCTTTAACCGTTATTTATATCCTGAGGATCGTTTGCCATATCTGATTAGTTTGTGCTGTCACCCCCCCCCCCCCCCTGCGCTCCCCTCCCCTTGCTGTGATTTTCTAGTGGGTGTCTGTCTATGTCTTTTTAGCTGTGTGCTGTGTTGTGGGCCTATATGTGGTCAGATTCGTCAGATTTGAGCGCAAATAACCAAACATCTTTGCAAGCCTTTTCCTTTGTAGCCTTCCTTCCTTAATTATAACTAGGACAGCCCAACCCCCATATAGCCAGTTTTTTATAACATTGTTGTGATTTCCCGATTGCATGAAAATACTGAATTTCGCGATAACAGTCGCCCAGGCTTTCATGAGATTATCTCCAGATTAGGCAGATTCACACTCCTAATTCTATTGAAGTCGTAGTGGGAATCAAGATAATTCTTTCGTTTGTTGAGCATTGTTGTGATTTCATAATTGCATTAAAATGCTGTGATTTCTCATTAGCAGTCGCCCTAGGTTTCATTAGATTTAGTTAGATCAGGATTAAGAGACAAAGAAGTCTAGATCCCGTTTGCATGGAAATATTGTGACGTCATCGGCACTGTGTCTCTCTGTTGAAGACACAGTTCGAATCATTACTTACACAGGCATTCCGTTTGACAGCGATATAAACAAACAAAAGAAAAAAGATTATCGAGATTCCCACTGCAGACGCACGAACAGTAGAAATAAGAATTAAGTGTGGGAATCTCGGTAATCTTGCGACACACAAATAAACAAATATTATTATCTTAGTTATTTAGATTGCGATTTTTGTTAAATAAAATAAAACTGGGTCTTTGAGAAAATTAATCGGTACCATGGCATTTTTATGTCACGCAAAAGTCTTATTTTCCAATTTTTCAAATCCTAACTGCGGTATTTACAAAAATTTACCACTGTAGGCAAGAACTCGAGCAGTTGGTCACTGTGGAATTTAGGTAAGTAATTTTTGGCGTAATGTGATGGTGTGCTACACTCGCCTATTTTCTTCAGTCAGAATTGTGCTTATCTGTAATTTTACATCCTTCTCTTTACAATGAAAGTTCCGAAGATCCCATCAGTCAGTAAGTAACCGAAGTTTTCTAATAAAATAAATAAGTAAAGTTTAATTTTGCTAAAAGAGGTTTTATTTATTCCTGTTTTTTTCCCGAAGATATTCAAGATATTCTTCCAAGTTGGCTAGGTGAGCAAATAATCATCATTCTTGGTTATTATTAATTCGTTATTTCTTCTGAGATAATGCGGTCTTCAACAAATTAGTAGGCTGCTGCACAAGAGGTATTTTTTCTGAAAGTGTGGTTTTGTCGGTGTGTGTAAACGAGATGAAAATCCACATAGGGTAGGTTAGGTTGTCAAGCCTATTTTTGGGGTGTGGTTGGGG